>PPHD01000122.1:19871-35483 GCA_002909625.1 Bambusicola thoracicus
CCCCCCCCCCCCCCCCTCCAACCCCCCCAATTCTGTAACATATGCTGAGGTCAGAGGAGTGATTCTCACATCTATCTGTGTTTCTGGGCTATCCAAATACTTTTGCAGTAGGAGTAAACAAAGGCAACCCAGACAAGTGCTGTAAACACCTCAATAAGATCAGAACAGCATAACTTCTATTCAGGGACATCTTCACAGAGTAAGCCTACTTACCTTCAAATTGAGAACTGTGGGGGGTTAAATTACTTTTTGTCTTGTGTAGGGTCGTGTTATTTGTTGCTTAATGAACTACTGGAAACTAGGGATCAGCTCTGTTTGATTGTGCTTCGGTGTCTTGAGATGAAGAAGGATTTTAAATCCATGCCTTTGAGTGTCACCTATTTCTGACAAGTGTTCTTCAGCTTGCTTTCTGTAGCCAGTTCTGTTACAGTAATTCCAATGGAGAAAATGCTTCTTCCTGCTCCTATCCAGGAGAACAAGCGTATTAATTGATTGATTCTTGTTGGCTTACCAATGTTGTGGTGCCTTTCAAAGATGTTTAACCAAAATGGGTATTCTGAATTTGTCATCCCCAACAAGACTAGCTTTTAAAGACTGAAACAAGTTATCTTGTTCTTCTGGTGGAGTGAACAACCCTCCCTCCCATCTTGATAAATACTACAGAAGTTTGAGGAAGTGTTTTGCTGTGGTGGTAGGAGCATACTATTTCAGGAGCCTGTAGGGGGTAGAAAATGAACATGGCCTTGATTCTTAATTCAGAGATATTGAGTTTGTAGCCACTCCAATAGCAGGAGTTTTAGGAGCATCCTTTACTGAGACACTTCAAGTTAATCTGAAATAAATATCTTAAGATCAGTTGTTGCAATTCTGGTGCTAAAAAAGCATCGGGAGCATCTGATATAAGAAAGTGTATTTGCAGTGACTATGACCAAACTGGCTGACTGGTTGCTACATGAAGACGTGTAATGCTTTCCTCCTCTGCTCTCCGCTAATGAGGCATGGACTTGAGGGTAGCTCATCTTCTCAGAAATAAAACTGGAATTTTATATCTGAGATATTTTTCCCTTTGTCAAGTCTGGTTGAAGGTGACAAAGAGATTCAAAAATAATGGCAACAGCAGAAGTGAATGGGCTACAGTGTAAAAGCACATGTTTTTGAGAGAGATGCTGTAAAAGAAACTAGCAGCTTTCAGGGTCTCTCTTATAAATGATCATTTTTCCTCTGCTGGCAGCTGAGAATTGAATTGGTTAGATTCTGACGTTCAGGCAAATACAGAACAAAGACTGGAAATTTACAAGAAAGTTGAAGCGCTCTCTTTTGTGCTCAGTCTCTCAAGCTGTTCCCCAAAAGGTGGCGGTGTCTGCTAGCAGGAGTGCCTTGTTCTGGCAGACGGATGCCTTTCCTTAAGGTTCATTCAGTTTTGTGTTCTGTGCTGGCTGGCTGTTTTTTTTTCCTCCCCTCCTCCTCCATAACCTTTATCTTTCAAATGAGACCAGCAGCCTGTATATTTGACAAATATTTGTCTAGCACTGTAAATGAACACAGACTTAAAAATGACCTTTGAGTCAAACCAGAGCAGATTCCCACACAAAAAGGAATTAGTTTTAGTTACTTTTTGTCTAAGCTGTATAAACAGAAATTATTAGAATGCATGCTATGAATGCTTTATCTCTACATCTGTGGCTGGATGTCTACAGCTTTCTAAAATGTCGTCACAGCTACAACTGTTCCCTAAAGACTGTGCTGAATGTTTGGTCCTTCACTCTACGTATAAGCAAGCTTTCCAACTTTTCCAGTGTCCTCTGCTGGGGTCAGATTCGAAGAACTTGAAACTGTCAAAGTATCATAATCCTGACTCTGTGGAGCTGACACTCTTTTCTTATCAGGGTTCTTCTGTTGGAGCTGTATTTTATTTCCCTACCTGGACTTGACTATTCCACAAAGTTATTCCTAAGCTACTGCTTGGTCTGTCTGCAGCTCAGAGCCCGTTGATTCTCCCATAAGGTCTGACCAGTGGTCATCATGTAATGAGGGGAGTACAGTTTATACCCTGATATTTCCATCTCCCTTCCCCCATCACATCCTTACACACATGATTTCCTCATCTAGTTCTGTAGTCTTCTCCCCGGAGAGTTCACAATGAATCTGAGGAAAGGAGTGGAAAATGCCTGCAGAAGCAGCTAAATCTGTCCTTTCATTTGGGGACAAGAAACCCAAGTTTACCTCTTGGGACACGCTCAAAGACATACTGGCTGTTGCTTAAAAACAAATGAAAAACAAGCTTTCCAGAGCGGATTTTTGCATTTAGGAACCTGGCGACTGTATGAGACCATTTGTGAGATAGGGATAAATTAACACGGATATTCTAGAAATAAATTCACTGTCCCCAGACTGTTTCTACAGTCCAAGTACTCTAAGCTAGCTTTGTGCTTACAGCATAATTCCAGTTTCTGCCTGGTTAGAATAAGAGGATCTTCACATGAATAATGATTCAAAATAGCATTGTATTTTTAAAAAAACTCATTTAATAAGGCAGAAGAGTTTATATCAGTGATTCTGTTTCAGGGCTGTAGTTTTATTTTCTTTCAAGTATTCACTGGCTAACAAATCTGACTCGCCTTCAGTCAGAAACTAGATGACTTATAGGGATAAATTGTTTTTCTGTTTATTGTAAAGACTGCTAGACCCCAGAACTGGTGACTGCAAAATCCAGTACTCTCCTCACTACTGGTATTGTTGAAAAGCCATTTATTGCACTGTTACCAATTGCACTGAGGCTTCAAATGATTGAATAAACAGTCAAAAGCCAACAGCAAAGAGCTGCTCTGTATCAGAGAATGCAGAATAGAACTGGAGAAAATTAAGAACAGAGTAGAGGTGATTCTCAAAGACACTGAACATCTGTCTAACAGCAAATAGGCTTTGGACTTCTTCTCTTGGGAAAAATGCCTCTGAGAAAGGATGGATGGAAGTATTTTATTGCCACAGGCAAGAAGAAGATGAATCGGACTGTGCTTATTATATGAAGTCCAGATGAAGCTAATGGTATCTAAGACACTGAGAAGAGCTTAGAGGTGCTGGAACTTCACAAGAGTTCAAGTTGTGAGCTTCAGGATTCTCAGAGCTGTGGATTGTGTTGTCCCTGAAAGAGTAATCTTATGAAGGGTTGTTATACATGCTTGTGCTAGCATTAGCACTTGGTGTCAGAATCAGGCTGCCTGGGCTACCAAGACTAACGTGACAGAGAATCACATCCACTATGGGTATTTTGATTGTGTTGTGATTTTTCTTGAACACTGAAATAACTGATTTTTTTTTTTTTTTTTTGCACCTGATAAAAACTAGTTTGAAAGTCAAACTGCTGTGGTTTTAAAGCCTTTTTTCTTTTTAAATATAACCATGACTTTAAGTAACTTTCCTCCTTCTAAAACAAATATTTCAAATGAGTAATAGGAAATTAGATGATGTGAATTATTTCACAATCACAGTGTAGAATTTGCTTCTTTTTTTTAACTTGCTCTTGTCTTGCCTTGGCATGGATACCTCGCCAGGGCCCACATTCTGGAGGATGAATATCATAAGTCCTACAGAAAGTTTTCTGGAGGCATTTGGTGTGTGAGGGGATACGAGAAATTTTTTTATTACAGAATATTGTTTTTTGATTACTTGTTTATTGTTGCTCAGCTGATCAACTTCTGGAGTGTTCGTTTTGCTTGTGCCTTGATTAAACCGAAGAAGGAAATAAAGAAAGCAGATGAGTCCTGCCCCCTGCTGCCTTCACCCAACAGTACAGAACAATAATAAAACCAGATATGCTGGTTCTTCCCTTATGACTAGGAGTGCAAGGCCTGTGTTGCCCATGCTCATGCTGCGGGGAGCTATTTAAATGTAGACAAATTGCCACTGTTGCTAAAGTCTGTCACAACAGTATTTCCATTATGCTTATAAAACTTCTACTTTTCCTCATAGAATTCTTTTTTGTTAGCTGGCATTTGGGACTGGGACAGAGTGAAGCATGAGAGGAGTACATGGTTTGGTGCTATCTAAGCTTTCTAGGGTGGTGGTATTGACCATAATCTTTGCCAGATTTTGGTTTGAGTTATTTAACAATTTCTCTTCTTAAAACCAAGAACAACAAAACAAACAAAACTGCCCCAACTGTAATTTGAGGCATTAATAGTTACATAAGCATAACATTTTCCCCCCCTTTTTTATATTTCTATAATCACCTAGAGAATAAATTTCCTAATAAGATAAGGAATGAATGTTAAATGCACAATGCTTTTAAAATAGACCTGGAGTTTTAGTTTCTTGGATCTCTGTTGGGATGCTTGGATCAAAGCTTACTTCTTTAATGACAAATAAATTACATTAAATGCAATTATATGCCTTTCATGAGGAATCAAAGACAGAGCTTGTCAGCCATGCAAATATTTTGGTACATGCATTACAGATTTCTTCTGGGCTGAGCAACTTCTAATTTAATTTAAGAAATGAGTGGGGGAGAATATTTATAATAATCGCTGTTTCAGAGGAAAAGAGTAGGAGCCTGTTTGCTGACTTCAGTGGGCTTTAGATCAGAAGCAAAATTATCGCTGTTATCTCTAATGCCCTTAAAATGATTGTGATAAACTTCCTTTTCTTCTCTTCAGTATCCACGTGCAAAATCTTGTAATCTCTGCTAATTCTGAGGCAACAGTTTCCCTGACTTTATTAGAGGCTTTCCAGAACTGTGTTAATGAAACAATGAGACATGACAGGTTGGGTGTTATGGTTTAATCATGATTTGCCTTGGAGGTTAATGGCACTTGGCTGACAGCCTTGTGCTAATAGCCAGCATGTGCAGCTAACTGCCCAGGTGTAACATTATTCATTTACTTTGGTTTTCTCCAGGCTGCATATACATAATTGAAACATGCAGTCCTTCATTCTTCAGCCCTAGTGTAGCCTGATTTTATTTATTTTTGGAGGAGAATCATGAGATTTAGCCAAGTAGAAGTAGTGCATCTTAAAGCAGTGACTCATTCAGTGAGTTTCTGTGTAGTGTGTGGGGAGATGCATCTTGCAGAGAGGGCAGGAGCAGGGGATGGGTTGACAGAAGCCTTCTCCCTTTCCTGGAGACAGCCAGCCCAAGGGACTGTGAGCCCACAAATGTTATGCTTTATGTTACCTGTTGTCACATTATCTCTCTTGGCAGTAACCACTGAATAACACACATATAATTATCTCAAACAATAATTTTGTTGAGCTTGGGTGCACTAGTTCTAGAAGAGGAAGAAACCCAGAGGCTTAAGAGCAAACTGCCTTTAGAAGTTCTTCAGGCTTTGATTCAACCCCTTCTTCAAATTCTTCTGCTGTGGTAGACATAAGAAAACTGAAACCAAGCCATCTACTTTACATTGTGTTAACACCACTAGATATGCAGTGCATGCAGTAGAGCAGCAAGTACATATGCTGCTGGGAGTGATGCAGATGCCGACCTTGAATGAGACTCCATTACCTACAGTTCTGATTTGGGAGTAACTCACCTAAGTCAACTGCTGCCCTGCATCTCATAGGAGAAGAGCCCAGAAGTACTTTTTTGGATCTGGATTCCTGATGACTTTTGCTTGTGGATAAACAGACTTTTGACCTCTTGTGAATTTTGGAGACTGCAAGTGTAACTATGCTAAATATGTAGAGAATGATTCTTTCTGCTTCAGATAAGTTACTTACCTAAGAATCACTTCCAGGATGAAGTAACTGCAAGGGGATATGATAATGTCATTTATTTGATTTGATGTTTGCCTAATAGAGTGATTTCTTGTACTGTGTTTTTGTTGGTGTTGAGTGACTTCTAAGAAAAACTTGTATTTTAAACTAAATTCTGTGGTGCTGTCTGGTGATTAAAAATAGCTACATACATGGGAGAAGAAACCATGAATTCGTGAGGAAAAGAAAATCCCTCAAATGCTATCCAGAAATGTATAGACAACCAATTGGGAGCAAAGAATATTGAAATACAGTTATTACTGTGTAATACCTCCTGGCCTAACTCTTTCTGCCTGAAACTGCTGTTCCTGAAAAGAGTACAGATGCAGCTCCTGTAAGGCTGCTGCCGATCTGTTTTCTGCCGACATGTTGAAGCAGTGCTGCTGCATGAGCTTGCTGTCTGTGCCCTAACCACAGGGGAGGCCAAGTGGGCCAGGATGAAGGGGGCTCAGGAAGCCAGAGCTCTATTTCTGGCTTTGTCAAGGATCTGGTGCATGACCTAGGGAAAGGCACTCTGCCTCTCCCTGCCTGCGTTTCCTTTCCTGTTTATATAGGCTGCACACTCCTCAGGCAGAGTCTTCTCTGTGTTTAGTGTCTAGTTCTCATCTCTTAATGGCTGTGGCTCCTGGCTCTGATGGTGAATAATTGAAGAGATAGGGAGGTCTGTCATGATTCCTGGTGAGGCAATTGCTCATGAACAGTGAATACATCTGTTCTTTCCTGTGGAAAATAGATGATTCTCTTTGTTGTGACTGTGAAGTTACTTTGTCCCCAGTTAAATAGTCTTGATGTAAGTTCCAGAGGCTCATTAATATAGCAGCCATTGTACTACCTTATTTTTAAAGGTGAGAATGGACTCAAGAAGATAAAAGTGCTGAAGCAGTGACTTGTGTATAGAACTCTCTTTTGGAAATACAGTATGTTATAGAACACACTTGTGTTATGGAGTAGTGCCAACAATTTCTATGTGAGTAGTAATAATTCAGAAAAATACACCTTGCTAGGGGAAAATACACTGTAATAGTTGCAACAGCCTGAGATAGGTGAAGCTACTACATCTGCATGTGCCTAAGTCCAACCAGCAGCAGGGCATACTGTATATACCTGGTAAGCACATGCACTTGGAGCACATGTGCACCCCACATATATACATCACCAGTTGCACAGATTCCAGAGGCACGCAGAGCACTCTAGAAACACAGTATCATGGGCTGCATCCTGAGGCTGCAGCCTCAGTCCAGCATCTGGTACACACTGCCTCACTGTTGCACGCATGTACACACATGCATGGAGCTGACCACAGGACTCCCTTGGCTCCTATGTTCTTGACCCTAGAGGCACCTCTGGCTCCCAGGTTAATTATTTACTAGCTTGTCCAGCTTGCTCTCTGCTAGCCCTTGCACACCCCCTGCACCCACTGCAGATGTTGGCATTGTGGGCATATATTCCTCCCACCCATGATCTTACTTCTGTTGCTGGCACTCAGATTCCTATACAGGCACATGAGCCAAGAACAGAGATCCTCACGTCTGAAAAGTTACTAAATTCTTTTATAAGGTGGCACAGACAATGCTGATCAGGTGCTGGATGTGGCCAGCCAGCTGTACCAGCCACATACCTGTTTACATATAACCAATATTTTATAGTCCTTTGCCCCTCTATTTTTGTCATGTTTATTTACTCCCGAGTCATGTAAATCCATTCCTTTTTTTACTTCTGGTGCCTTTCCTCATCATCCCATAATGTCTTGTGTGATCCTGAAATGCTCTTCCCCCACTTCCTGTACTGTCCCCAGCCCCTGACAAGCAACCCTTCTCCATTCAAAGGGTGATGTGCTGTTGGGTAATCAACCATTGTTCATGGTTTTAGCACCTGCCCATTGGATCTCAGTCCCTTCTGAGACAGCCCGGGGTGGGTCCTGGGCAGGGAGTCTTTTCTTTAGAGCCCTTGCTTTGTGTTTTTGCCTGCACTTATGCCTCTGTGCTCAACCAGGCTGGCAGATATCAGTTCTGATGTCTCCTGTGATGGGCCTGGGAGGTGCTGGGGCAAGGTGTCACAGGTCTCCCCTTCCCTTTATTATCTCTGCGTTCATTTGTGCATGTTCAGACAAGCTTCTCTCACAGAACCTAACACACCTGAGGCTTTCATTTTAACTTCATAGATGGCTAGGGAAAATGTGAGTAAGCAGGAAAACCCAAATCTGTAGCTGGTTAATCCCAGGCCACCCAATATGTGTAACATCTGAGAAATGAGCATATTGTTCTTGTCAAAATGGTGTAGTGAAACCCAAGGCAAAACAATGTAGCTACTTTTCCATATTAGCGATTCAACTCTCACTTTCTATTTTCTTTTTTTTTTTTTTTAATATCATTCTTTGAACTGTAAGTACAAAACTATTATTAGTAGGCAGAGCAGATACACTAACTTCAAAAACAGAAATCAAGCAATGTTGCCCAAGGCAACACAACCACATCTTGGTTGTCACTAGTGTGATACAGAGCCAACAATCGTGTACAGTAGTGAATGACTTCATGGGAAGATGAGATAGACGTTTATGAAGGTTAACACAATTTCAGCACAGAAATTGAAGAGCTTTATCTGTTGCTGATGTTGGTGGCCAACTCTCAGTTTTGTTTTCATGGTTTATCCTGCCAGTTATGCCAGACAAGGCAAAATCTAACAGATTCCTCTTCCACTCCTATATCATCTATTTATCAAACTGTCTGCAGGCCACCAGCCTTCTTGTCAGTCTGGGCAAATGTCAGCCCTGAAAACAAATGCTTTCTCCACCCTCGACGTTTACAGAAATGGATTCTTCTCCGAATAATCAAGCAAGCTGAAAGAAATGCAGTTGGTGATTCTTTCTCCCCTGTGATGCTGATTGGTGGTTGTGAGCTTGGTGCAGAGCTGTCTTGTGTGAGGAAAAGGTCAGTCCCCTCTGAGCAGGCCTGATGCAGGGCTGAGTCTGGCTAGAGCTCATGCAAGAGCTCTGTGAAAATACATATGGATTACTTTACTGTAATCCAGAATCTGATAATCCAATTGCATCTCAGATCTCGTCCATGCTGAACAGTTGTATTGCCCTAACTATTCCAGAGAACTTTTTTTGAGGGGGGTGGGGGGATAATCCTCAAATACAGTTGAACTTGTACTGCCAGTGCTGTGGTATTGCATATTAGAATATCTTTGCTGTTGACTGCTGCATGCGAACCACAGGCTATACTGGTACAAGGCACTTAAAGCTCCCTGTCTTGTACAAATGGCCACAAACAAAAGAGCCTTCTCATTGTCATACTGGCTGCCTGCTAGCTGGGAGGATGTTTCATGATGGCGCTTTGCACGTATGCATGTGTGTGTGTGACAGTACACATAGAGCTCTACTGAAGTCAATAGACCTTTACATGACTGATAACAGAAGGAGTCTTTTAAATGAAAACTGAGTCAGATGCAGTTGTGTCTGTGCACTGTGTTCCAGAGGTCCCAAAAGCTCTGCCTCCCTCCCTGCAGCCTCCTAGTAGCAGCAGCTGCACTACAGGGATCTAGGAAGTCAGCAGTGCTGCTTGGGAAGTATATCTTGGCCTCTTCAAGGGGTCTTTTCCCATGCTGGTGCCCTGGAAAAGGAAGGAGCAGAGATGAAGATCAGGTCAGATGTGTTACTTGAAGTAATGTTAAGGTTATGAAAGCTAGAATTGAAACATAACCTGGAAAAAGAAAACAACATTAACGTTAGTGTTTTATGAGGCACAAAGGAAGGGAGAAACAGGGTAAACCACTGTTACTGCTTGAAAAAGTCCCTTTTATCCCTCACTGAGATTATTTTCCAGAAAGAGTGCAACAGAATGGTTATAGTGTACTGACTGCTGCTCCAGCAGTACGCTGTCCTCTCCCCAGGTCAGGAATTAGTTGCATTGTTTTAAATGCTTTCAGACTAATACTGCAGGGTTTACCTGTGGAGATATCAGAGATAATCTTGTTGAAGCAAGAACATTTCAAAGCAAAGATAAAATGGAGATAAAGATTTTTTTTTCCACAGGTGACATGATTGCCTCCCTCCATATTTACCATTCTGTATTTTGGTCAGGTAGTTTCTCATTTCTTCTCCCTTCCCCTCATAAATAATTTGTACATTTTATTGAGGTTTTCTGAGCTGAAAACTGATGCCTGGCACTTTTTTTTCTCTATTTTTTTTCTTTTTTTTTCCCATGAGAACCTCTCACTTTGTGGTTGCTTGAGGAAGTTGACTTAAGCGATTTAAAAAGTAGTCGTGGCTTATTTAGAAAGACACTGGCCGTTAACACAGAAATACATGCCTAAATATGCTAACAGGTGCAAGAGATGTCTAATCACATGATGGCTACAGGAAGTCTATTAACCATAGTGTAGGTTAAAGACAGGTCATTCTGATAATTACACACAGAAAGTAAGTTTTTTGCTATATCTTTTTTTTCTTTTTCTTCCTGAGTTTTTCCTCCATTTACAGCTGGAAGCTGAAATTTTCTACGTTCTAGATTCAGTATGAAAGGTTGTGACACTGACTAAAATCAGTGACAGTCATAGCTGTAGTTGAAACAGAAATAGAGGTGTGAGGTTAAGCAGATATCAGCATTCTTTGTGAACTTCTGTGCTCTTTCAGTTTTCAGGTCACAGCTTCCAACTTCTTTCTGCATGCTACCTAGTGTCTATAAAAAAAAAAAGCTTGTAGAAAAGACAGGGCTACTGTCCCACTGTCTAGATTGTCTTTACCTCTGGAGTTCTCATGGGAAGTAACATTAATTTATTATTATTATTATTTATTTTTAGGTCTGTATCTTCCTCATTTGAAGTATATAGCATAAGTAAATATTTGGACTAGAGTTCATAGATTTCAACTCTACTAATGTGGGACCTTTTTCTGTACTAGTTGTTCTGCCAGAACTATAGCCAATCTATATACAAATATGCAAATAGAGAGACAAACAATACAAGAACAACAAATTTCTGCTTTTACTGAGCAGATCTATTGGCTTTCTGTATATCACATTTCTGTAGGCAGTAGATGCCTGGTGATTTGTTCTTAGGTGTGGTCCAGTGCATTTCAAACCCTGCTGTTAAGATGCTTACTGTTCAAAGGTTTAATGTGCAGAACAATACAATTATTTGTTTTTGTTTCTTACTTCCAGTTTATATAAATTATCTTATGGCTGGTATCATGTTTCTACTGTAACTAATTTTGAATAATCAAAATATATTCGTGAAATGTACCAATAACTGAGCACTCTAGCATTTCTTTTTGAGATCTGTTTCCTAAGGGTCAAATCCCTTCTATGTTAGGAAGTACATAAGCCTGCATACAGCAAAGCCAGTGCTTCTCAGAATTTAGATCCTCTGCATTTTGTCTGTGTAGCAGATCCAGTCTTCTGGTAACAAATGAGATGTATCTCTCTGCTTTGCCAGTGGAAAAAGACGAGTGGCTCATCTAGCTAGAACGTTTTTGCTCATCTTTTCTTGTCCCCAGCAGGACAAGACAATGTGAAGAGCAAGATTTTTATTTTTCAGAATGGCTTAATGCCCCTTCCTGCCTATGACTAAGCTGACCTGCATTGTACCCATGGGCATCGGTGTGTAAACCTCTGTCTGAGGTTCAAACATTTGTGCTGTTAGTCAACTTGTGGCCCTGTCCGTGTCTTTGAAATTGTAATGCAGATGGAGGTTGCTATTTTTTCTCTCTAGGGTTGCAATTCCTCTTCTCCTTTCAGTATTATGGTAGAAAGGTGTTGGTGAAATAAAATCCGTTGGGAAATATGAATACTAAAATTCAGTGTCAAATCTATAGATGACAATGCTTCTGTGTGACACTTCCGTGTGATGCTTACCACTTGCAAGATGGGAATGTCTGAACAGCAGTTCTGTAACATTCTGGAGACATGCAACAAAGCTCTTGTCAATTTTGCATTATAATCCATGTCTCTTGGTGTAAAATCCACAGTAGTGCTGCAGTAGATACTTCTGTTCACACTGATATATTTTTTCTTTAAACTGTTGTATAAGAATTTTAAAATCACGAGCATCTAACTTCAGTGTTGGCAAAAAACAGTGATCCAGTGATAAAGTGACTGAATTCAATTTCATTCTACAACAAATGTTTCCTTAGCCTTTGATGTTGCTCGGACTGTGGCTTTAGAGAACATAGTCCTTGGCTGGCAAATTACCTTAAATGATAAAGAAACAGGCATAGCGGAACAGTATGTTGTTCTTCCCACCTGACTTGTCACTCACTAGCATCCCAGGAACTTATATACATGTAGGATAACCCATTATTACAATGTTGTCTCAAGTATTTGCCCCTGTACTCGATATCTGTGAGGCCTCACCTTGAGTACAGCGTTCAGCTTTGGGCACCTCAGTACAGAAAGGACATTTAGGTGCTGGAGCAGGTCCAAAGAAGGGCAACAAGGCTTGTGAAGGGCTTGGAGAATATGCCCTATGAGGAAAGACTGAAGGAACTGAGGCTGGTTAGTCTGGGGAAGAGGAGGCTGGGGGGAAGACCTTACTGTTCTCTTCCAATATCTGAAAGATGCTTGCAGCAGGACCGGATTGGTCTCTTCTTACTGGTGACGGGTGACAGGATGAGGGGAAATGGCCTCAAGTTGTGCCAGGATAAGTTTAGGTTGGATATCAGGAAAAACTTCTCTACAAAAAGGGTTGTTAAGCTGCCCAGGGAGCTTAACTCCCTGGCTGCCAAGGGAGGTGGTTGAGTCACCATCCCTGGATGTGTTTAAAAACCATTTGGATGTGGTGCTCAGGGACATGATTTATTGGTGGCTTGTTAGAGTAGTATGGTTAGGTCATGGTTGGACTCGGTGATCTTTAAGGTCTTTTCCAACCTGAGTGATTCTATGACTAGGTTTTTGAATATTTTTTTTTAGTAAGCAATCTTTTTTACTCTTTGAATTTAACTGCTTTCTCTCCATAACGTTGTTTAAACATCGAATTGTATAAATTTGGTCTGCTTACCCCTTATTTTTAATACATATAATGTGTAGGAGAAACCATAGAGAAGGGGGCACAAGGGTAACTTGATAATATGAACAACTTGTCCTTCTTTAGTCTCTCATCACAAATCTACTACCGCATTCAATTGCATGAAGTATTCCAGAAGTTGTGGACTCAGTGTTTCAGTAAAGGCAAAAAGGAATATTGTTTTGAGCTATATTTCTATCAGTGGCAGATTTTTTGTATGTAGTGATTATTGTTAGTGGAAAACAAAGGTGGAAACAGTTATCAGAATTGTCATGTCATGAGCTGGAAATAGGGCATATCCAGGCAAATTTAATGTGGAAAAAAACTGGCATTTGCATTGCAAAAGGACTTCTCTGCTACTGAGTGCAAAAAAAAGCTGAAAAAAGCCACAACAGATGCAGCAACATGAAATCTGTTCCCCAGAGGAGAGGAAGCCGCCTTCTATAGTTTGTGACAATGCTTGGAGGTTGTAAAAACCTCATTTGTCTGCAATTCAACATTCTTTTGTTCTTATGACTGTTTTAAAAATGTTTTTCTTCAGGAGAGAATTTAGAGATGAGGTAGATATTATTGTTGCTTGCTTTGTTGTAGCCTTATACTGTTCCTCATGTAAGTTAAGAAACAAACAGCCTGCTCAATAGTTGTATTGATGGCACTTTGCTACCTGCGTCCTGTGCTGTGTTCTAAATGCCAGGGTTGTCCCCGCTGCCTGTATTCCTGCTCAAATGTGGACTGAGTTTGGTGACTCTTCTACCAAAGCAACAATAGCTTTAGAAGGGGGAAGCCAGGCATGGTATTAAACTTTGCCGAAAAGAAGCATGCTGCTTCGCTACAGAAATATGTATATAGGATGGTATTCAAATGTTGAGAACCTTTTCAGAAACAATTTTGGTTATATAGGTAGCAGGGCACTTACATCCTCAAGATACAGAGACCTTGTCAACAGGATGGAAGTTTTGAAGCTGTCCATAACAGAACACTCTGTTCTGTGGCAATTGCTCTGCACCTATCTTGTCAAGTCAGTTGTATCAAAAGGCCTGTTGATGTAAAATAGGGAAACTGAAGAGTTTGTGCTTCAACTGCGGAGGACTAAAAAGGCCTTTCATTTCTAAGTATGTATCCATTCTCTCAGGATTCATGGGAAGTTTGTGCAGAGATGTTATTGCTGAGCTAATTGATCTGTGCTGAATTTTATTGGAAGCTCTTGTACAGTCTGTTGGTGTCTTTGATCATCTCTTCTTTCATGTACTGGGTCTCTGCCAAACACCATACCTCCTACAAACTTCTGGAATTTGTATGTAGGTTTCCAGAAAGCATAACAGAAATCCAGGACTTGGCTTTTATTACAGGTCTAGAGTATGCCCCAGTGACATAGCAGAACCTGGGACTCATTTTTACTTGCCGTGTTCTCTTTTACACTCTCTCCCTCTATAGTATGCCTCAGTCTGTCAATCCTGCCCTTCTCACCAGATAACTTCTACAAAAGATAGTTGGAGCACTGGGCAACATTTTCTGATATATAGCTTCTGTACCTCTACTATTCTTCCCAGATTATATCATCCCAACAGTGGGATATTAGCCTTTTTTCTTGAGAAAAGACAGTCCTTGGAGGATAAAAAAGGGACAGGTGCAGCTGTAGTCCTGTCTTCAATGACTGCAGCGCTCAGGAGGTAGATAGGAGACTAAAAACTAGCACACATTTCATGCTCTTGCACGCTTGATCCACCCTGAGCTTTGATCCTACTACTCTCACTAACTGAGGCACGGTGCTGATGTAGAAAAGTCAATATGAACAGTGAGAGACTGCCAGTGCAATTGGGAGTTGCAATTGCAATTGGAAGAGGGAAGGTATTTAGTTACAGGATGCACAATACAATTTAGTTAAGCAGTGTATGTGAGATAAGAGGCTTGGTGTAGGTGACCTCATAGGTGTGTGGGATAACTGGTGAGCCTGAATGTGGTCATCTGCATAGGAATGAGTGAAGTTCACCCGGTTCACTGAACGTGAATCAGGATTGAGACATGAGTACTAAAAGAAAGAGATGTGTCATAAGATGCCAAGGTACAAAAAATATTTGAACATTGCTATGGTTTGATTGACAAAAGAAAATATTTCATGCTCTACTGAATCCATGCTATTCCACAATTAAAGGCAGAACAGAAAACCATAGGTTTAAGAGATCATTATCTCGTGTCCTCGATCCTGTCGAGCTGCAATTTTTTGTCATTGTCTGGTAAAATATCTTCTGGAGGCTTTTGTTTTTCAGTTTCATCCCTCGTCTAAAATACTGAGCATCCATGATATAGATTATACATTTGGAAGCAATTAGAAAAACACTGAATAGGTAAAGTGGAGGAAGTCCTAAGAGACAGAGCACTATGAAATACCTTACCCAGAAAGAAGCTGTAGGAACTCTTTTGTAGACTGGTATCTAGGTGTAATTCTCACATCTCCATACAATCCATAGGATAGTATTCACCTATGTCCCATAGATATGCACAATAAAAATAGCTTGAAGTATTTTTCTTATTTTGTCCTGATGGCTATATTTGGTAGCATAGCCGCTCTTCAAATTTGTTGCTTTTAAACTTGCAGTGAATATGGAGGAATGTTTGTACAGGTTAAAATGAGGAATAATACATTTTAAGCTCTAAATAACCAAGCACAGTTCTTTATTGAGGATGACCGTTTTCACTCTACTCCCAGAGGAACCAAGGCAAAAACTTGAGTGATCTTTCTTTTCTTTTTTCCCCCACTCTGATCTACCTGGGAACTTCATGTCAGTCTGTGGGACAAGCTTAACTTGTATTACATGTGTAAGTCTGCATTACTATCTTTTATAGCTAAACTCAGATAATTTG
>PPHD01000122.1:35664-103246 GCA_002909625.1 Bambusicola thoracicus
CCACCCCCCCCCCCCCCCCACCATTTACGCTTGTAAAAAGATACTGAGATATTGCATACTCATTCTTCTAGCACTGGTTAAACCAAGGGAAAATACCTAGACTAATTCAAGTGGTTTATAGAAGTGAAATATCCTGCAGTGTGTGAGAAGGCACAGAAGTGAATAATATTGCTCTTGCACATGCTCTCCATGTATATCTAGCAAGCCATGGTTACAATTTGTGAATTCAAGTCTAGAAATCTTGAAGAGAACAAAAAAAGCCAGAGGTCGAATACTTCATCCTTTCAAGAATGCCTAAATGAACAAAAAAAAGATGCGGATATAGTTCTATTTGATAGGACAGAGTATAGTTTCAAAACTGAACCAGTAGTTCTCACTTCTGCATTAGAAATTAGATATTTTCCACAGCATACGTGGAAGAGAGTGGACTGGGCGGGGATTGGAGAGGTAAAGAAGAAAGAACCTTTAAATCCTGTTGAACTCCAGTAACAAGACTACATAGCCTAATGAATGAAAGCATAAATGCTTTAGAGAGACAAAGGGCCTGTGATTTTCATACAA
Organism: Bambusicola thoracicus; assembly: GCA_002909625.1. Taxonomy (NCBI): domain Eukaryota; kingdom Metazoa; phylum Chordata; class Aves; order Galliformes; family Phasianidae; genus Bambusicola; species Bambusicola thoracicus. Next base: position 36,226 of record PPHD01000122.1, read on the forward strand.
AGCAATTATACGTTTGGCTGTGATCTGTAACTGCTGGTTGAGACTGGGTTATATGATTACTTTTGACAAAGAAAACTCAAGCTCAGGAAAGATGTGAAGAACTTGGATGGAAGCCTGCTTAGTGGGCAGCAAACCATGTGAAAAAAAAGAGCTTGCTTATGTGTCAGTGAACTTTAAACTGTATAACATAGGCTTATTGCCCATCTAGCAGTTCCTTAGCAGTATTAGGAGTAGACTTACCCCCTTTCTTTTGAGGTTTTTTTCTCTGCTATAAACTTACTTTCAGTTGTGGAGTTGATTTACACTATATCAAATACTACATAGATGCTGATTGCAGAAGGAATACCAGCCCTAGTATGATATTGAAAAACAGGAGTCAATCCTGTGTGGAACATGCAAAATTTGAGATGTCAGGGGTTTGGATGTTGTCTGGCATGCGAAGATTGAGAGTGTGAAATCTAATAGACAAAATTAGCAATACATTAGCTAGTACAAAGATTTCTTTCCTCTTCTTTCATTGCATGTGTTTTAACAGGTCTTTGTATGTACTACCACGATCACAGGCAGCTCCTTCCTCTGGGCAGCTCAGCAGTGGCTCTGAGTCACCTTCTGTAATATTCTGCTTCTCACTGCCAACAGAGTGAGCCAACAGAGAGACTGCTCTCAAAAACTGTAGTTCTGTTTTTGTGAGTGCTATGCCCAAAGTGCACATGAGGTCATATCTTTGGAAGACAGCTCTAACCAGCTGGGTCTAGAAGGAAGGGAATTTTCTGGTCTCTAGTTTCCCCAGGATTTGATGTCCATTGTATAGATAAAAAATAAATATACAGAACAAAAAACACCATACAAGAAATTTTGACTCTTTCCAGCTGCTCAGGCAGTTGGGTATTGAAGTGATAATTATCCTCCTGGCAACAGGTTAAGCCAGATGTTAGGAGCAGGAGCTGCTGGCAAAAGTGTCTGTTTCATGGTATGATGGAGTGGTTTTTGGCATCCTTCTGGGGAAAAATGGCGTGAGAGTTAGGGAAAGTTGCATTAACTATCAGGTGCAATAATATACCACGATAAGAGAAACGTAAGTCAGTAGTGAAGAATGGGGAAATTTGAAAATGGTGGTAGTTCTGCAGAGGGTAGAAAAATACCTCCTGGACATCTTTAGTCATTGATTTGTGTTGATCAGGAAGGTCCATGTGGAGTGGCAGCTGAACCTATTTCAAACAGTCTAGCTCTGGATTGTGGGAATGTGACCTAGGGGCTTTTCTTCCATCACAGGTATGAAAAACTCAAGTGCTTGGATTTCTTTACAGGCAAGTTTTGTGAGGAAAAGTAGTCAGTGTTACAGTGCAAGGTCACAGATTCTTTACCACTGCGGCAGTGGAGGGGAAATGCGTGATGATCTTGGGTCTAAGATTTCTTGTGCCCTCATGTACTTGTGTCATTCTGACTCCTTTGCAAGTAGCACAAAAAGCATCTCAGCAATTATGGAAGTAGTCATGAAGACAACTACTCACTATCACAGTGAAGATTTTATGAGTTTCCCATAGATCAAAGGGATCATGCAGGGAAAAGTTTTGAAAAAGCTTTGATCTTGATTTCTCTCTAACAGATTCAGAAGCAAGTTTTTAACATGCCTTTATGGACAAGACAACATGATGAGTTTTTGGGTTTATGGTAATGCTTGAAGTTGTTCTGAACAGAATGGTTTTGCATCTATTAGTAAGACTAGACAGACCATAATGCCTCCATTTTATATCTGCAAAGGTAATTCGCAAATCCAGACAAGAGGTCATTTTGTGTCTTGTTGTTCCTGAGAAGGGCAAACATTTAATTCCCTCGGTGAAATGTATATTTTCTGCAGCATTTATCAGGAAACTGAGCAGCACAGAGAAGAATTGTAAGTGTATTTATGATTTTTCAAATGATAAAAGATTAATTGGATAAAGTTTGCATGAAGTGTGGTGTATCTGTAACTAAACGTAATATAACTTGACTTTATTTATAATTCAGTCCTGAGATTCAGGATTCATTTACATAACTGATTAGTCAGCATTTATACATGTGGAACACTTGATATCAGGCATCTGCCTTCAGAAGCCCAGTGTTGATCATGGGGATGTGTAATCATGCCCAGTTTCTCATCATGGAAGCTTTAAACTGCAGCACCCACCTGGAGCCTCTCATTTTAAGATTTGACTTGCACTAAAGCATTACATTTTCACTCAAAGTACCTTCAGATGAGATCTGAAGTCCCAGCCTTTTTATCCATGTACATGTTCGTATATTAATTAGCCTACATAAACTTCATTACTCCACTTTTCTTACATAAATGCTTATGGGAAAATACACATACATCCAAGAAAAGCCCATTAAAAACTTAATTATCAATGCTAAGCTATTTCAGAGGGATGGTAGTGTTCATTTGCACATTGTTGGTTGTCTTTTAGAAGGCTAATACTAAATGGAAGCTGTGTAGAAAAATAAGGTCATTTTACCCATTGCTTACTAAAGAAGCATAAAGTTCAGATTCTCAGTTTGGTGTTTCACAGTTCTTTTACTTTTGTAATTAAATGAAGAAGCACATGGCACAATACTTGTGTTTTTCGGGATGTTCTTTTCTGCTTGCTCATCCCAGGATGTTTATTATGTTATGAGTTTTTTTGGTGTAAGCATAAACATTGTCTAATCACTGGGGAGACTGTGTGATCATATCTGCTGATGTTGATGTTTCCTCTGGGAACTAATGAGAACACCTCAAAAATGAATGTTTCTTATACTGAGGAAAGATTGTAAATAAAAAAAAAATGCAGAGAATGAATGAATGAGAACATGTAACAAAACCCACTAAAAAGAAGGCAATATTCTGGTGTTCCCTTTTTTTTTTTTTTTTTTTTTTAAATATATTATTCTTTTTCATAACATAATAATTGGGGAATAGGACAACAAAAACAACTTTGGGATTGAGAACGCTTCTTCAGGTCTGAAATTCTGCCTGAAATATGAGTGTTGGAAACAGCCTCCCACCCTTTTACTGGTTTCTGTTGAATTCAGAAGTTCTCTGTTCTGAGATCAGACTGTGCTATCTGTGGACATGAAGGTGAGGAGTGAATAAGATGAGAAGCGTTAAGCATGAGAATTAACCATAACAATAACGTGACCTCTCTTGCTGGTGTGCTGTAGACTATCATTTGTTCTGCAAATGGTTTTGCTTGTCTGAGCAATGCGCTTGTTAGTTTTGAAATGGAATTGAGGCACGTTAGGTTCCACTAACTGTCCTGGATCTCATTGCATTTTACTTGAGTTGTGTAAGGCGCACACATTCTGTGATGCTTGTGCACTCACTTCTGCTGGTATTTAGTATCAGAGTTTGGGAGTTTAGCTATTGGTGATTGCTTACAGTGACATAAATGCTGAAGGCAGTGTGTGTCTCCGTCAAACACAGTTCTCTTGGAAACTTGGGAGAAAAGAGTGGTTATGGTACCATGACACTTTTGTCTCTAGTGAGGATATGCTCCAGCCAGCAGGCATGTTGATTATTTTGTATAAAATACTGCTTTGGTTGATATGAGCAAGACAGGATGAGCAGGAAGAGATGACCACAAAGTAGCTAGAGGTTTCACGCGAAAGCATGTTGTTAAGTCAAAAAGAAGTACACAGCAGTAGTGTGAGAGCATTACTGCTGAATAGTGAATGCTTAGAGGTAGAGGCTGATTTAAACATTCCCTCCACTCTGTCATTCTATGTATAAAATTCCTCTGTCGTGCTTCACATCGTTTATATCTGTAGAGCAACAAATGGAATCAAGGTTTGTATCATTAGAGGTCCCTTGAAAATTAGCAGAGGCAGAAAAATATTGCTCTAGAGACCTTCAAATCACCAATGAGACCAATGGGGATAGGAAGAAATCCCCAGTTGTCCCCATTCTGTGTCAATGGCTGCTTCCACACCCATAGTTCCTGCCCGCGTGACTGTATAGCCTCCTTCCTTCTTGTGTTCAGTGCTTGAAAACATGCTGCTCACCATTCAGCATACCTTCTCACTTATGAATTGTAGCAACAAGACTGATGTTCAGGACCTGGCTGAGCACCCTTAGGAGGTCTTCAGATCTCTATTACCAAAACAAAGGAAGAGCTGCTGTTTGGGGGTTGTCTGGTATGGTCTCCATTTCCTAGTCTTCCTGCTGAAACTGGTGTGCTGGCTCTTGCCCTGGAACCCTTTGGTGCAGAAACATGGGTTGGTGATATTGCACCCAGCAGACCCTTGCCCCCACAGAGGACAAATACAAGACCCTGAGGCTTCTTGGCATCTGTGCTGCCCAAGAGGCAGTGTGGTGTGGCAGCAGGGGGTCTGTGTTGTTCATTTCTCCGCTCTCTCCACGTTGTTTTTTGGCCCTCCCTGCTGTGCCAGTGTGTGCCGGTCCCCAGTGTCCAGCTGGATTGCACAGCTGGAGTGGCACAAGCAGGAGGTGAGGGCAGCCCTGTACCAGCTGTGCCCATGCTCTGCAGGGCTTCTGCACGCCACATCTGCATCTGCCAGTGAAAAGATGTATCTGTGGATTCACCAGTCACGTGTGGTTTGTTCTAATAGCTGTGCAAAAGCCATCAGGCTCCCAAGCCCCTCAATCCTCCCACTGGAACGCGAGGGTCAGGGAGTGTTTGTGAGGCACTCATCCCTTCACCCTGGCATGGGGCTACAGAAGCAGCATAGAGGGAGCATTCTGCAGGTCAGGTTCCTTCTGCAGAGGTGAACAAACCAGACTGCGCCTGAAGCAAGAGAGAAATCAGGAAGTGTAGTAGTAAGGAAAAGGCTGTGCTCTCTCACCTCAAGGAACGTAGGCATTCCTCTTCTGTGACTCCTCCCAAATCTCTGGCATCTCTAAACCATGTTTCATCTTCCACCTTTGAACTCGCTTGAGTTCACCTGCTCTTCACCCATATGCTGTAGTTTATGATCTTCCTGCAGCAGTCCCTCCAGCAATCTGCCCTACCTATCTCTTGTTCGTCAGGAGATAGTTTGACTTAGGGCAGTGTTTGTTAAATGAGATGCAGTCTTCAATTAACATCTTACATAAGCATTGCTCGAAGAAAATGGATCCCACCTATTGTGCAGCAGGTATAATGGGGCTTCTTACACAGCACGGCTTGGGATTAACCCAATTCTTTAATTAACTCTCTCTTTCTATGCCAAAGCCAAACTGCTCAGGCAGTTTTATTCTTTTCCCATGTCTGGGAGGCAGTGCAGTGTTTGAAGACTTCAGGAAAGCTGCACATTGATTTTAATGTTAGCTGTGTCTTAAGGCTGACTGTGAGGGATAGCTGTCTGTCATTAGTCAGTCACCCAGCTTACTAATGAGTTTGGTAGTTTCAGCATATTTTGCCAAAAACATCTGTTTTGGAAGAAATCTGACACCTTTTGCTTTATTTATCAGACTAGTTGGCTTTTCTTCAGCTCTTGAGCAGAGGGAGTCTGCCACCCTGGAAAGAAGCTCCTATTTAACATAACTAGTGTATGCCTATTGAAGTATTCATGAAAGGATCTGACTTTTTGTTTGTTCTTTATTTATTCCTAATTAAACATTAGAGGATCACTTGAGATAGTTGAAAGCTGAAACGCTTTTTTTGTATGCAATGCTTCAGATACTCCCAGTTCCCAATGACTTGCCTTCCACGGTCCTGCTGAAGGTTGGCTCAGGTTTGTGAAGGAGAGCAAAACAAAAGGACTTTCAAATGTCTGTTTTCTGTGGGTAGATGTAGGCACTGGCTAAAAGCCACCTGCATATGCCACGCTGATATCTTTGAGACCAGTCTTGTGAATCAGTGCGTGCTCTGGGTGAAGCTTAACCAGACAGGACTGATGCAGAGACGGGGTTGGCCCCTAGCCCAGAAAACCTGTACCTAATCTCCATGGCTTAGTTGGGCAGAAGGTTTAGGCATGTGGTACCTCTAAAGCTTGTGCAGCCCCGCCGACTCTTCTCTTAGTAACTTATGGTGATGTGTGAAGGACTATGCTTCTGTTGTTGCGTAGGATGTATTAAAAGAGCGTTTCTCATGTCTGACTTATGACTTTAGGAGGAAATGTTTTACCTGGATTCTCTCTGTAGAGAAAAATATGCTTTGAATGGGAGCCATCCTTCTGGATTTCAGCCATGGCACTACTTGAGAGATGGTGCTGCAGGCTGAAAGTTAACTTCCTCCCACCCCATCTCCGTGCCCTTATAGGAGTGCATCCAAGCATCGTTCAGCAACTCTGAACCATGTTTGAACCTTATATATACACACTGAGCAGCTCTAGTGATACCCTCAGTAACTTGGACAGTACAGATGGAGTTCTCTGTGGCCCAAAATTCAGCAGTTTTCTTGTTACTCTCTAAATAGATGTTTTTAGCTGCTGCTATAGGAATTTAGAGGACTAGAGTCAAGCCTTTATCTTTTTGCCATCACATACTGACTACTACTGAGTTTTCCAAAGCAGAGGTGGCATGGAGGTATGTGATAACTTAAAAAATTATGATGAAAAAATAAAAAGGAAGAATTCTCAAGAATGACCAAATTCAAGTAAAGAATATTTTGTAGTTAAGATTTCATGTTTGTTGGAGTTGTGTGGCAGTTGACAGTACTGCCTTTTGTGGTGCAGGCTCGTAATGGTGTGTATTCCTTTGTGAGTCCCTTTGTAAGTCTCTTTGTAGTCCTATCAACTCGTGACAAAAAGCTCTGAGAAGCACTGGCATATTTGTATTACAGCTTGTGACAGCTCTGTAATGAATCCCAGAGTGGGAATTTCCATCTCTGCTTCTAACTTCTGTCTCCTCCAGTAGATTATCCTCATTCGTGTGGCTCACACTTCAGATGGGTTAATGAACCAGGAAGGCTCCAGGCCATGTTCAAGTCCTAGAAACATGGTACATGGACATGGGAGGAATCAGCTCCTTTGTGTGAGAGATGGGTCAGCATGGCACAAACTTCCTGCTGCCTACAGACAGGCATTTGCTCACTGGACAAACTTATACCACTGATTTGGAACATATGGGACTTATTTGTAGCCCTACTAAAGCAGTGTGTTCTCATTTAAACATGTTTGCGGAGTGGAAGGCCCTTTGACTCTTACATCAATGTGTAACCCTATCTCCTGCAAGTTGCAGGGGATGTTGGAGTAGGATGGCTTTCTTTCTTTAAAGTTTAGTAGAAAAAGGCAGTAATAACATTTTATTTTATTTTATTTTGCTATTGCTTGGAAACGGGAATTGAATAAGCAGAGAAAGACCATTATAAATGTGATTTCAGAGGCTGTTCAGCTTGAAACAAAGGGATTTCATCACATTCAACCTCATTACTCTGATTAGTGGGCTTGTAAAGTGGAGCATGAAAATGAAACATGACATAGACATGAAGTGATTGTACTAAAATCTACACAGACTGCTTCTTGGAAATGAAAGTATGACATCCATCTTCTCTGAACTGTTTACAAAGTTAAGTTTTCCAAGTAACTTGTTTTTAAAGTCTGTAAATTAAGTTACTGTAGCTGTTAAGGGGAGACACCAAAAACTAAAAAATACATGATCAGGCTGGGTTTTATTTTCTTTAATGACACTGAAAAATATGTAGAAGTGATACATCTTCGGTAGAAATGAACGTTGAGCAGGAACGTGTTTTGATTGGGTGGAAATGGATGAAAGTCTACTTGTCTTCATGGCAAAAATGGAGAGAACAGTCTGCGTTATTTTAAAAAAAGGCCTCTTTGTATGCTGCTTACTTCTGCCTCAAGATGCACTCTGTACTGCTTCCTTGGCTGTTACAAGGATACCTGTTTAATTGGGTCTTCAGAGGACCTACAAGAAGTTGACTTCAGTGTTATAATGCTTGTTTGGTACTGTGTGGTACAGGAGCAACAGTCTGTTACATTTTAGCTTTAACCGTATAGCTAATCATACTGTCTTAAGGATTTGTCTTCAAATGTTGAGTTTTCTTAATGGCGCTTAATCCTATGAGACTGTACCTCTTTGGGTATGGGCTGATTTAATGCCATAGGTATCTTACGCTGTCAAACTGTATTGTGTGCTGTGCAGAATGCAGACCTTTTTGTTCTGTAGCACACTTCTAAAGGAAAGGAAAAAGAAGAAAGAACAAAGATTTGAATGCAGGTTTTGGTGCTGCTGCACTGTTTCTAGAGATGACTCACACTGGTACAATTAAGATCCCAGAACTTCTTATGCAATTGCATCGTCTTCATTTCCAATAAGAGCATCTGGAAGAGGATTTCTAAATGCTGTTGGATATTGTGAAAAAGCAAGCTGGTGATACTCAGGAGAATTCAGCATCTTGGTGTTTAGGAAATGAAGGGCAAGGCTGTGGGTTGCAGTAACGCAAGTCAGTGCCTGTCTGCTGTGAAGTTAGCTAATGTGAGAAAGGGAGAGTGCTGCCTTCCATATGAGGGCTGGCTGGTGAGCGTGGCACTCCTGAGGGACTCCACAGTGCTGCTGTAGGTCCTTGCAAGCTGCTGCCATCGTGGCTTGCCTCACCGACAGAGGCAGGGTAGGATGCAATCCAAAGCACACTGGGTGCACAATGCAGTTTGAAGGTGAAGTTAGGTGTCTAGTGTAAAAGTGGAAAGTACAGTTTTTTTGTTTGTTTGTTTGTTTTTGTGTGTGTGTGTGTGTGTGGTTTTTTTTTTTTTTGAGAACTTTTGGAGAAAATTTCCCGTTAAGCAGCTTTTGCCACACACAGTTTTGCCCTGTAGTGCATATCCACTGGGTAGCTCCATGAACAATAGGAGTCATATAGAATCATAGAATTGCTAGGGTTAGAAAAGACCCACAGGATCACCCAGTCCAACCATTCACCCATCACCAATGTTTCTTGCTAAACCATGTCCCTCAATGCAACATCCAAACACTCTTTGAACACCACCGGGCTCGGTGACTCCACCACCACTCTGGGCAGCCCATTCCAGTGCCTGACCACCCTTTCAGAGAAATAGTGTTTCCTAACGTTCAGCCTGAACCTTCCTGGTGCAGCTTGAAGCCATTCCCTCTAGTCCTATCACTAGTCACATGAGAGAAGAGGCCGACCCCCAGCTCACTACAACCTCCCTTCAGGTAGTTATAAAGAGCACTAACGTCTCCCCTGAGCCTCCTCTTTTCTAGACTGAACAATCCCAGCTCCTTCAGCCACTCCTCATAAGGCCTGTGCTCCAGACCCCTTACCAGCTTTGTTGCCCTTCTCTGGACACGCTCCAGGGCCACAATGTCTTTCTTACAGTGAGGGACCCAAAACTGGACACAGTGCTTGAGGTGCAGCCTCACCAGTGCTGAGTATAGGGGGACAATTACTTCCCTGTTCCTGCTGGCCACATTATTTCTGATATGAGCCAGGATACCATTGACCTTCTTGGCCACCTGGGCACACTGCTGGCTCATGTTCAACCTAGCACCAATCAACACCCCCAGGTCCATTTCTTCTACACAGTCTTCCAGCCACTCTGCCCCAAGCCTGTAGCATTGCCTGGGGTTATTGTGGCCAAAGTGCAGGGCCCGGCATTTGGTCTTGTTGAATCCCATCCCATGGGCTTCAGTCCATCTATTCAACCTATCCAGGTCCCTCTGTAGGGTCTCGCTACCCTCAGGTAGATTGATACTTCCAGCCGGCTTGGTGTCATCTGCATACTTACTGAAGGTGCACTCAATGCCCTCATCCAGGTCATCGATAAAGATATTAAACAGGACAGGCCCCAGCACTGGCTCCAGGAGAACACCACTCGTGACTGGTCATGCATGTCTAGGCTCATTTGCTCTCTTATCCCCACTATAAAAGGGGATTGTGCATCATCTACACTAAACTTGAGGAAATGGGTTTTATATAGGTGACCTGTGCTGGGTACAGGTTGTGGAAGAGCACAACCCTGGAATGACAGAGGACAACATCCTACCCAGCCTGTGGGATAGCTGCTTTTGGGGTACCCCTCAGCCATCAGACTGTGACATGGGCTGAGTAAGCATGTGGGATTTATTTCCTGGGCATGAGTCAGGACAGAGTTTTGCCTTTAGGACTCAAAATAAGCATTGAGAGATTTCCCTGGAAGGGAGACGTGACGTGGGAAGAAGGGAGGAGGAAGAAGTAGGATAATATCTTTCTCCATATTCTTGGAAATAACCTTGGGCATGGCTCAGCAGCAGCGGGCAGGAGCAATTCTTGTGCTCCGAGGTGGCTCACTTGGGACCCACACAACCCATACCCACTAGGGAAAACATTCTCCTGGCAGGTTTTGAAGAGGACCTGCTGTGAGAATGATTTTGGACACACATTTTGGGTCAGCACAGCCAGCTGCTGTTGAATCTGTTCTGGTTCTTGAAGCACTGAGCATGGACACTTTTCACTCTGTTTATTACTTCCAATACACGTTAGTGGAATTAATGCACTGAACAGAACAGAAGAAATCCTGGATGAATGAAATTTTATTTAGCAACATGTGTGTGTTTGTGTTTCTAATACAAAACCCCAGTACAAATAAACTGCTCAGTGGGGCCTATGTTCCAAAGGGAACAATGAGAGCTCTGTTGACTCTTTCCCATCTTTCAAAGGAACTTAAGTGAGTTCCAGGTATTCATTGGTTCCTGGTTCCTCTGCTGGTTACCCAGATGAGTATTTTAGTGACTTTCTGTTTTTCTAAAGATGCTTTCTTGGTTTTGCATGGGGGGAGGGAGAGTTTGTATGGGCTGAGGCTGGGGAAGTCACTCTAAAAATGAAAGCACAAGCGTTTGTTCAGTATATAAAGATTTAATTGATGGTTGCAGAAGCCACATTTTTTGTCTGCTTTGCAAAATGTTCGGGTGGCTTTGCACAGGCTTAGGTACGGGTTACTGTGGATCTGCGGAAGGCAGTGTTGTGTTAGATAAGAGCAAAACAAGTGTTCAAAGCACTGGCTATCATGAAACACTTTTCTGCAGAGGAGAGGCTTTGGGCAGGGAGAGGGAGGTTGCCTGAAAACTAAAATATTTGGTGTTGGTGTTTCCTTTATCTTTGAGATGTCTGTGGTGAGCAGACCCACCCTGAAGGTTCTGATACCAAAATCTTAATGATTTTGGTTAAAGAAATGGAAGCTGTGAACAGCAAGCTGTGCTAAAAAGTGTAAACAGACTGATAAATACAAGCATTCATGTAGTTGAGCAAAGCACGGGAAAACTTACCTTTATGACCCCTGTAGGGTGTCTTCCAACACAAATGATTCTATGATTCTGTTTTCAGTTGCAGTTAAAATAATGGAGAGCAACCTGTTTTTCCAGCACACCTCTGCTGTTTTGCTTTCTGTTAACCCCATGGAGTTTTGGGGGCTTGTAGTTAAGCTTCAGTACAGTCCATGCTTGCTATAGCAGTAAGGAGATAGACACAATCAGTACCGTGCGCTCTGCCAGGAAGAAAGCCAGTATCTGACCTGTGACTTACCTAAAAATGAGTGGCAACGACATCCATTTCATGCTTCATTTGATCCTGAGTACTAATGTGGAGCTGCTGTGTGGAGGAGGGCTGAATTAAAAAAGCGTGTATTTCTGTTGATCGTAAGGCTCATTGCAGGATGCAACTTTTGTGGTTTGCCACTTAGAAGCCATGCAAATTCTGCTTCAAAATAGAGTCAGGGAACTGTGGGCTTGGGTCTGGGTTTTTGTCAGCTGTGATTGTTTAGGATTTGTGCTTTCTCCTCCCACCTTACATTTGGCCTTTATGAGCATCTTGGGAAAAAGAGAACAAGGCTTTCAAGCTGATGGGTTTTTTATTATTTTATTTATTTTTACTGAGAATCAAAGTGAAATTCAATGGCATAAACATACTTATAACTGGGAAATGCATCCCTATCAATGTCTTTAGAAAGAGAATTATTCAGGAAAGCTGCTGAATTGACACTGTCATCATTTATTTTACTGTTGCTGTCTGGCTGCTGTATGAGTCAGTTTAAGCTGTGTGAATTTTAGCCATCTATTTTTCTGACTTACGGGTTATACAGCACAGAGGGATCCTTGTGAGTCACCTTCCTTCAGTACAGCCTGCAGTTCTCCATCTTCTCTCTGCCTGGATAAAATTAGGGGGGAGTGTGCAATGATTGCCTGGGGCTGAAAATACAAGGGGATACATTGAGATTCAGAAATCACACCCCAAGCAAGGACGTTGGTGTCCATCAAGATTGTAATAGGCTCTCAAGGTGCTTAGTGCATGTGTGTGTAACTCTGTTATCTGAGGCTTTTGACTTTTGCCCTGAATCCAAATCACTTGTCTGGGGAAACACACATCCAGGTTTTCTTCCTGCTGGTTGTAGCTCTATGGTGCTTAATAGAATAAAAGAAGCAAAACCACAAATCTCATGGCTAAGAAATTGTACAGGCTTCATAGACAGAGTTCAGGCATTTGAGGAAACCGTTCAATATCACTCTCATTTCCAAAAGTGTTGAAAAAAAACTGTGCTGCTGATATTTATTGTTGGGATTTTGCTTGAAGCAGAGCGTTGAGGTGATGGTGAAAGAGGTGTCAAGGTGTGGTGATGAGGAAGTAGGCGATGCTTCCAAACTGAGTAGCTGAAGTATTTTTTTTCCTTCTCATTTTATTTATTTGAAGCCATTTTTAATGTGGATGCCCCAAAAACGGGGTACATACAAATCACTAGATCTTCCAATGGTGCTTTTGCTGCTTCCGTTGACTAGGTAAACAGCACTGAATAGAGCCTGGGAAAGGCAATGGTGGTGGTGCTGGGCTAATGTGTGGCCCCAGAAAGGTGGGAGGCAGCTGGCGTGTGGTGGGCAGGGAGTGGAGCTGTGGCAGTGGCAGATTGTCCTAAGAAAACACTGTTATGGATTTTCTTTATTTTTCTTAGAATTTTTTTTTGTCTCTTGGGAAGTCTATAATAGGAGAGCTGGGGTGAGGAAGAAAACAATGCTGTTTACTTAAATGTAGGTGAAAATTTCTACTTCTCTGCAGATGCAAAAGAAAACAAAAAAAAAATCTGGCACGTATGTGAGTAGCTTTATAAAGCTCCACAAGGAGAAGTAATAGTCACCACCTAGAACAAGAGCTGTGTGTGCTGGACTGAGTGTTGTCAGCCTGTGCTCTGCGCACCACTGCAAGAGAATGTGATGGATTACCTCATGCCCAGGGATCTCAGTATTGCTTAGGGACTGGTGTCTCGGCTGAAAGGGTAGCTGGAATTTGCTCTGAGTCTTCTGGGCTTTTTTCATTTCTATTAGAATCACAAGAGACGTAGGATGTTGAGGACTTGCTATGCAATTCTGTTGTTACCATTTGCTTGAAGATCAGTATGAATGTCACTTGCATGGAATCTACTGTGCAGCCTAGGGAAAATACTGACTTGATCATTTTACAAAGGTGATATGCTTGGAAATCAGCCTGAGCTTGAGAGCAACCCAAATCACGAGAGCTGAGCAGAACTGCCTGGAGTTTGACAGAAAATAGTGTTGAACAAAATAATTGTGATCAGTGCTGTCAGAGATGCAAACTCAGATGCCAAGAAATGATGCATTCATGGTGAAGCTGATGGATGTTTAATTTTAAGCACTTCTACTGGCAAAAACGTGGGTTTTAAAAAAGCTAAGCTAAACCCCTGTTCAGCAGTCCAAAGTTTTGTGTGAGGGTTAATGCAGTTTGTGTACTAAAAAGTTGTGTCAGAGCTTAACTAGCTACATATGAACTACCCAGCTATGTTTAAACATAAGGGAAAAAGCTCTGAAGCTCAGCACTGTATGTAAGTGATACTCTGTAGAAGTACTGGCTAAAAGGAGAAGGAAAAATTAAAAACAAACAAAATAAACACACAAACCTGAAGTCAACACTCTCATTCTTTTAGATATTTGAATGTCTGAGTGGGGACTGCTTGAAGCTCTTCAGAGTGCTAACAATTAGCTGGGTTTGGTTACCCCAAAACAATGGTGCCGGGCAGCACTAACAAAGGGCAGCATCATTTGCAGTTAGCGGCTGCAACCTTTAGTAGATGGAATTTATCTGAACAGCTTAATCTGTATTAGATTGGTTTTTTGGTTTTGTTCTGTTTTTAAACCTTCAGCTGGCTAAGGGTGTGACATGCTGAGCTTGTTGTTGTGGAAGAGCATCGAAGAGCAAGGGGATGTTCTAAAAGGTAGATGACCATGCATGCTTCCTTTTCCTCTTTACTGGTGGATATTCCGTGCACACTTGCGATTGCAACAGATCTAGAAGCAAGGAGTTAATTTTTATGTCTGGAATCACATCCAGAAAACAAGGTTTTCTGATGATAACTGATAACCCACTTAGACAGACTATTCAAGAGGCCTCACTGGTGAGTTTGAGAAACTCACCAGTAGCTATCAGAAAGGTTAAGCTTTCATAGAGCATGTCTGAAAATGATGGCTTTAATGTCTGTTCTCTTACAGTGTGGTTGGTGTTACTGCGCTGTCAGAAATAGCAATTCCTACATGGAAAAGGATGGAAGTGTGGAGAAGTAGCGTTGCAAAACAGGACCAGCTGAACCAGCAGCTTAGATCTGCTGGGGCCTGCCATGCTCAGGGACACATCAGGACTGCCAGCATAGGATGATGTCACCGCTACAGAAACTGAAGTGGGATCCTGCAGCAATTCAGCCTCAAAAGTCACAGACCGCATCTCTAGGCAAGTACTTGTTGTGTTAAATTATTATCAATATTTTTTATAGCAGCACTGTAACAGACACCTGCTTCAATTTCAAAAGTGTGTAACAAGAGTCCAAATAATAGGAAAAGTTTCAGAACAGAAGTGTGGTCTGCAAGGTATTAATACCCCATATGAGGAAAGCTGGAAGGTAAACTAAAAATGGAAGAATGAAGATACCCATAGATGAGAGCTGGGAAGTAAGCTGACAAAGGCCTGTACTGTCCGTCTTTTTTTAAAGATCAATGCAAACTTTTATTTTCTATAAATAATTTAATAAATACTTTTGTTTTACAATGATACAATAAATGACAAATTCATAGCAAATGAGTCACAAAGAATTTAGGATCAGTATACTTTAATAAGGTATCAGTGTCAAAATACATTTCCTTATCAAATTAAAGTTCCCATATAGTTATAATATTGTCAATAAGAATTCAGCAATATAGATTATGAAATAATTATGATAAAAAGTATGATTAATATTAAGACAGGGAATATTTTTCCAGAGTGTTTTAGTAAACTGTTAGGCTATATAACATTTTTAATGCTGAAACTACACAAATAAGAAACAGAAAAAAAGCAGTATTCAAGTGTCTTTAGTCTTTGATGCCTTTAAGTCCTTGCCACTGAAAAATGTCAAATCTGGCTTGCCAATTTTCATTCATTACATGTTGACTCTTATGCTATCCTTTTCCCACATAGGAATAAATTCACTTTATGAGTAGCTTATTTTTGGTAAAAAGAAAAAAAAAGAGCATAAAACAAAACAACTCTTGAAAGATCTGCCTGCAATAAGGACTATTGTAATTTTTTTTTAACATTATATACCACTACTAACATAAGATCTTTCACTTTCAAAAGAGTGCACAGTATGTATGGTTAAGACTCACTTAACACAGCAATCTCTGAAGTGCTCAATGAACCCAAGGCTCCCTCTCTGCAAGTGTCAGTGCATGTAGAAAGCAAATTCACAAAACAGGCTTCAGTGGAACTGGATGTCTAAAACCAATTACCTTTGTTCTCAGTTTCTGGGCCAGATTTTATACCTTCTGTACATTGCCACTGTTCCATTTTCTTCAGTGAATGAAGCCACAATGATTTATGCCAGTGGAGGAAACCAGATGGATTTCAATAAATATCTCAATACGTAGTTACTTCGAAGTCTGAACTGCCCACCTACTTCTATTCGTTTTAATATTTTTGCTGCTTAAATACACTCCAATTTTCAACCTTCAACATTGGAAAGCATTCATAGCCTTATTTCTAAAAGTGTGCATGACAATACATCATAGTTGAAAAAGGGCCCTGAAAACATCTGGCTGAGTTTAATGACATTTCAGCTTTTGATTAAAACATAAGGTAAGTTAAAATGAGAAAAACCTGTCTGTCAGTAATTCATCTCACTACACCATTCTTAATTCTTTCTGTCCGCTTACGATGGGGTTAGCATAATATGGCAGAAAATACTACTTCTAGTTTCAGTAATGAAATTATATTGCTAGCCAGCCATACACCACGAAAAAAGCTAGCAGTATTCAGAGGTGTTAGTACTGGCCATTGGTCAGATTCCTGAAGTGTCAGAAACATTCCAAGAAATACTACCAGTTCTAGTAGAAACAGCTCTTAACTTCGTTGTGTTCTAGATATAGCAAAAGTACTGGGAGATGACTAACAACTGACCCAAAGAGAAATAATTAAAAATCTGTTTTGTGTAAAAAATGATGGGAACAACAAAGAAAAAAAACAAAATCAAAACTACAACGAGCAAGAAACCCCAACACAAACAAAAACACAGGTCTGAATCCTCCACTGGGATAAATCTGTAGGACTCCCGTGCCTCTAGCACTAAGCCAGGTTAAGTCAGTTGAGAATGTGACTTGCTTCTGAGGAAAAAAGCTTACAATGTGCAACCTTCACAGATACCCACAAACACTGTAGTTCACCATTCACATTTCTTTCACCAAGATGTATAAAACTGAAGGGAAGGGGAGAAAGGCAGAAGGCTGGGATTTCTCTTTAGTATGCTTCTCCAGAAGTTGTTACAAAGCAATAAATGCTGGAAAACAGAAAGACTCAAAGGATTTCAATTTGGCAAATGAACAAAAAACTGTGGTTGGAGATCAAATCTGTTTCATTTGTCTTTGGCAATAAAAATAAATCTTTGCAGTACTGCAGCCAAAGTATCACGCGATGAGGCATTTATACCACAGCTTTTCACTAGCATGAAAATCGAAGGAAATTTGAGAGTATAAATTATAGGTAACAAGAGAAAGGGAGGGTAATCAAACTCTCTAAACAACACTTTAATTGGAATAGAGAAAATACAGTAGATGTATTTTTTTTAATATGAATAATAAAAGTGAGTAACTTCAAAAGGCCACTATTTGGTAACGTGGACAGATTCAATAGCTATGTAAAATCCTGTAAAAGTGTATTGGTATTAGAAATCATCTACTTGCAAAAATATATTTAAAAACTGAAGCTGTTTTGAACAGTATAGGCCAAGGAATACTGCAGGGTTGCTCAGGTTGCCTGGTCCAGGGCTCTGAGCAGTTCGCTGCCCTGCAGAAGCGTGGAACTGCCCAAAACAGGGACGTTTACCTCACAGTCATATCTTGTCAACTCAGGCAGCAAATATGGTTCAAAGGAAGACCCCAGCAGACGACTCGTCACACCTGAAACAGGAAAAGTAAGTCAGGATGCTGAGATCAGAGAGAGAGAATGAGAGTAAGAGAATGTTTCTATCCTCTCTTCCCTCTTCTATTTATACCAGTTACTACTTTGTATTGTACTTATGCCAATACACTTCAAACTACCAAAAGTTAACATTTTCAGAGCAAGTGCAAGCCTCTCTGCCTTAAGGGGTTACAAGCACAAAGTTTTCCACTTCCACACTAAGTTCAGATTGTTCAGAGGAAGATGACACTGGTGCAAACGAAGGCGGCTACAGTAACATAGTTCATAAATTGACAGCCTTGCTCTGTCTCCATCTATCTCCTTTCACTGTAGATATTTATTTTCAGAAGGCAGATGTTGGTCTGTAACCTACAAACCTCAGCTACTACTGCTGCACTGAAGTTGCTTAGTACAGTTTAATCAATTTTATCACAAGGCGAGAATATGTAAGAAGATGACTAGAACACTAAGGTAACAAAGGTACTAGTTCAACTGAAATGAAGGGAAAAAATTTGCTTTTCCTCATATACCACAAATGTAAATGTTTAATGTGAAACTTTTAACAACTAAATTAATTTTTCATTTTGTGAAACACTTATGCATTTGACTCTCGGTTTAACATTCTCTTACTTTTTTGTTAAAAGTTTTATTCTCGTGGAATTAGTAGTGGAACTAAATGCCAACATTTTTCAGCCTCTGTATTGACAACTCTTACCTGACACTTTATGAGCTGACTGCACAGTATAGTCCTGATAATGGGGACTATAAAACTGAGGGGAAAACGCTCCTGCTTTCAGATTTTCACCAGGACTGCCACAGGTGGATTGCTGCTGCTGCTGCAGTTGATTCATTGGTTGGCTCAGACCTCTTGAGTTGCAGACAAACTCATCTAATTTATACAGGAGAAAATAAAAAAAATTAATCAAGCCATTGTATTCGTTATAGTAGCTAATTCAAAGCAAATTATTCCTCAGTGTGACAATGACGCAGTATAGGCATATCTAAAGTCTAGAAGCAGTACTATCTGGAAGCAATATTGTACTAAAGATATTTGAATAATGCAAAACAGTGTTGTCGAGAGAAAGCTTCAGTTCAAGCTCTGAAATGCCTGCACATTGGATCAACAGTAGGTAAATCTACCTCTATTGAACTGATCCCTATTTACCCTCCCACGTAAGGGTGTGGACATACATCAAACAATCTACTTGAGCTATCAAATATACTATAAATTGTTCAACAGTTAGCTATACAACTTGATCTTGAGTATTACATTCTTTGTATTTTTTTCCACAGTTTATTTGACAAATCCTTATGAAATAGTTTTTCTTTCTATTCAAACTAGCTTAACTTAACGTTGCAAAATCAATTTCTTTTCTCTTACCAGTAAGAACACTTGTGCTGAGAGACTTCTTTTCTGTAAGCAAGGAACAGTTTTCTCCTTTGAGAAATTTCATTCTCTTCCACATTAACTGAGATGGGTTAATGACAGATGGATCTCCCTACAGTTTGGAGAAAAGCAAAATAAATGATTATGCTGATGATCTTGGTACGTCCAAAATTTTGAAGGGGATGCATTTTCTTATGATTACCCCACTCAGCTGTTGCAACGCTTGCTCTTCGTAATCCAATTGTCGCTTCAGTTTCAAACTATTAGACAAAGCAATTCTTGCTGGGTTTATATCTATGCCTCGTTGTCCCAAACCATCCAGCGGCCTGTTGAAAAAAGATCTCTGGGTGAGCAAGAAGGCAAATCTAAACCATCTTTTTAATTTATACAGATTCTTCTTTCATCTATTTCATTTAAGATCCCTTTGACACATGACACTGTACATTGAATGTCTTTGTTTCCTTTTGTCAGTCATTCCACAAGCTTTGGGAACACTTTACTTTGGGGATCAAAGGCTAGCATAAACAGCCTCTAAAATCTCCAGCCAGGCGTAAAAATAATATGGAAAAAGAGTCATGAGATTTTTAATCTTAGGATTCTGAAAGCCATGCCTGTCTCCTTGCTAAGCACAAACACGAGTTATATGTATTCAAGATATCTACCCCTTTCTGCCCAGATATTTTCTAAGTGTAACGCATGGAAAACATAAATTCTTACCTTTTTTTATATATGGGCATGTTGGGAGAATGCACTGGGGGTCCTGAGGGGGAACTTGATAGGGTTCCTGAGTATTTATCCATGAGTCTCCATTTAGAAGGAACATATTCTAATGGCGGATCAGGTGGCCACTGGGTGTTTGGTCTACCCCCCATCGAAGACAGCGGAGTGCTGGCTTGGTTGTGGTATGGTGGCAACGATGACCTACTCATATTGTTGAAGAACACAGATGATAGGGACCCATGACCAGGGTTAATGTTTTTATTTGATAGCTGTGGGCAATATTTCTCTGGGAGGAACTGATTCTGTGAAGCAGAAGCAAGAGGTTGGAAAATGGTACTCATGCTACTTAGACTCTGCTGGGTATTTTGTGCACTTTCAGAGAGAGGACGTTCTTCTTGGCAGATAGGGCTGAGCTGGAAATCTTCTCCATCCATAGGAATGTAAGGAGCTAAGGTTTCAAGGTCCAGTTCATTGAAGTCAGTCTGCACAAAAATGAAAGAAGTTCATGAGAAACCTAAAAGTTAATAATAGTTGTGGCATTGTGATGTGAAATACTAGCTGGGAGACATGAAGCTAAAAAGAAATCACTTTATGCCAAATTTATGTAAATGAAAGTGGCCAGCTTCTCCACATTAAAAAAATAAAACACAAACATTATTGCTATGAATTGCACATATGTTGTACTAATCTTGGCTCAGAGAGAGTTAATCTTATTCACAGTAGCTCATACAGTATTATATTTTGGACCTGTGATCAATGTTTTAGCTATTGCTTAGTAGTGCTTTAAAGAGTCAAGGCTTTCTCAGCTCCTCACCTTGCCCCACCAGTGGAGTAGGCTGGTGGTGCACAAGAAGTTGGGAGGGAGCAAAGCTAGGACAGCTGATTCCAGATGACTGAAAGGATATCCCATACTGCACGGCATTATGCTAAGCAATAAGAGCTGGGGGGAAGAAGGAGAAGCTGGGAAGCATTCAGAGTTATAGTGTTCGTCTTCCCAAGAAACTGCTACACGTGATGGAGCGCTGTTTTCCTGGAAATGGCTGAACAGCTGCCTGCCAATGAGAAGTAGTGAATGAATTCCTTATTTTGCTTTGCTTGCACGTGTAGCTTTTGCAAACTAAGCTGTCTTTATCTCAACCCAAGAGTTTTCGCAATTTTACCCTTCCAATTTTATTGCTCATCCTACTGGAGGGAGTGAGCAAGTGGCTGCATGGGTCTAGCTGTCTTGTGTAGTTAACTGACAACATTTTTCATTTTGAGGTTTTACAGGAGTTAATTTACTTATATTTTGTTCTAGAAACAATGTTTACTCACTAGTCCTCAGGTCAGATGAAAAAAGAAAACAAACCAGGCTGCTGCTTATATTTCTTATCCAGTATACACAAGCTCCCAATTTCTGAAGCTCTGCTTCTCTCTTTTCAGCAATGCCACAGTGACACCTCCAAGGTAACTGCTTCATATCGTTAGGGATAGAAGTGGACACCTCAGCTTTTCAAAGCATATGCTTGTGTTAGTGCAGTGCATCAAAGTTTCGGTGTTCATGTTATGACACTGTATCTGAATGCATCTCTACTACTGTCTGCTAACAGAGGGCCAATTTTCATGGTTCTGGGAGAGATATTAGCTTCTTACCTGGGAGTTGCACTGAC
Organism: Bambusicola thoracicus; assembly: GCA_002909625.1. Lineage (NCBI taxonomy): Eukaryota > Metazoa > Chordata > Aves > Galliformes > Phasianidae > Bambusicola > Bambusicola thoracicus. Next base: position 57,312 of record PPHD01000122.1, read on the forward strand.
TTTTTGATTCTGTGTCCATGGCAAAGAGTTTTTCAATCACCTCAATCTTAAGATCATCATCCACAGAAGTGTAGTAATCTTCCGGACTGTTCGGCTGCACAGAAATAACAATTTGCTATAAGCAGCCAAGACAACTACAGTGCTGGATTAGCACACTTACGTAACTACATTTCTATCATATCATTTCCTCCAACATCAGATTGCTTGTCACTATAAACTTTGAGAGCCATAGTGATTTAACAGAGGCACCCAATGCAATAACTTAGTTGTCCTGTTAGTTTAAATGGTTTTCTTTTTGGCACATCATACTAATACATGAGATGTGTGCTATTCAATTATTTTGTCAAGAAATAAAACGCTTTGCACTACCTCAACAATTTTATTAAAATTGGACATAAAATTGCTTTGAGTTAGAAGGGACTGCTAAAAGCCCTGCAATGAACACCTACAGAGACACCTACAGCAAGATTGGGTTGTTCAGAGCCTGGTCCAACCTGACCTCGAATGTCTCCAAACTCCAGTAGAGTCCTAGCCTAGTAGTCATCTAGTAAAGTTCTGATAAGAGCAGCTCTAGCACTTGAGGGCAGTGCCCAATAAACTCTGTGGAACCATTCTCAAAGGCCTGAGTTGGGTAAACTTTCTTGATAAAGACTATAGTTTCTAGTAAACAAACAGAAAGAGGACTAGCCTGAGGGGAATTTTGCTAATGACCAGACCATTTAACATTGGAGCTTCATTTAAGGCTAATTCCATGCAAGATGGTAGCAAGTTCAACTACTAGCTGGTTTATAGACTATCATAATTGCTTAGTGAGACAGAGGAAAACAAGGAATGCAATATAAAGGTGAGATATAGTTTCCATCTGATGTTTTTGCTATCTATGCTTTCCTACACAAACAGCATAGGATAAAAATACACAATACAGTAGGGATATAGATATGCTGGGCTTGTTACAATCATAGAGACAGGACTGCTAAAGTGAAAATGTCATCTTCATATTCTGATGGGACTTGCATAGAGAACATAACTTCTGCATTTTTTAATGCCTTTCTTACCGTGGAACAGCTGCTGTTGCTGCTTGCACTTGGAGTACTGTTGCCAGGTGCAATCTGTGGCATTGTAAAGGACGGTATTGTCAGCGTTTCACCTTGAGCAGCATGGCTTTTCACTTCTGCTGGCCACGGTTTGTTTGGTGTCAAAACAGCGCTCGTATAGGCGGGGGCTTCCTCAAACTTCTGTATCCCTGGATGGAGTTCTAACAGTGTTAATAGTACAATATTAATGGATGCTTTTGGCTTGTGCCCTGTTATGATAATAATTACAGCTACTCACTAAAAGTAAACCATAATCCTAGTTGCCATAACAATAAGTAAGTTGCAAAGACTTTATCTTGTTTAGTCAGCAAGAAAGCCTGGTTCTGCCCTCATTCATAGAAATTTTCCACTGATGTGAGCGCATGAGCTCCTATGACTGTTACTCCTGATTTATACACACAGCAAAGAGACCTGGTCTATTAAGTTTCTAAACATAGGTTCATACGTGGTTCTTTGTTGCACATAAATATTTTACACAAATACTAACCAAAATCCAGGGAAATAATGGCATCTCCAGGTGTTGGAGCCAGCTGTGCAAGTTCCTCTGGTTCTTCTTTTAGCTTAGTAAACAATAAATCACTCTTGTCCCTCCCTGAGATCCCATTCTCAAAGGCACTGCTCATCGTCAACAGGTGAGGCTTGAAGAGCGATTCCGTTTGGTCCATAGAGAAGACAATATCATTCTTCTCAATTTCACTAGCAAGAAGAAGAAAGAGTTTAGGCCTTTAGCACCCTAAGGGAAAAAGATGTGGTAAAGACAGGTACTATAATTCTCTAAAGATTGCTCTAACAGTATTTTGGTCTCTCTCAGAATGCCAGGCTCTTCACAGGCAAGGCACAGTTCCAGTGTTGCTGAGCACCACAATCTCAGATGACGCAGAGAGTGTGGACAGGACTTCTGTGAGAATACTCAGGGCTTTGTTGCTCTCATTTTTAAAAGGATGTAGTCAGGGCTACAATGACCCAGACTATCACTCAAATAAGTATTTTATTTTGGCCTTGTCCAGGCCCAAAAATACAGGAGCTTTTCAAGACAGAGACTAATCAGTGGTTCTGATTTTTGAGAAAGAAAATGGCTTTTCCTAGCAACACAAGATACACTTACTACCAAATTTTCTCTCTGTGTCACGGTGCTAGAAAAATAAAATGTATTCAGTAGTTGTGTTGCACAATAAAATCTTTAGTGCAGGCCTTATGTTCTGCTTCACCAGCAGAGCGGTTGCTCTGTAGAAGAAAAAGGCTATGGTGTAATTCAACAGCTTGTATGGGAACGGGCATGCCACATTCTTCATCAATGTCTAACATCAGTAAACAAGATTGAACAAACATGACTAAACTGATTTCAGCATAGCAGCACTGGATAAACAGACCCTTCAAAAATATTTCTCATCCTTGCATTTTTTCCAGCACAAGGATTCAGAAGTGTTTTTCCTGTTCTGCACAACTTACCTCAGCACATAGTTGACACAGATGATACACTGAGGCTGTAAGTTGCGCGTGTTGTAAATGACGGTCCCTTGAGTTTCTAGCCACACGTATCCACCATGCTTGGCAAGCATACGGTACTGGCCAGTCACTACTTGACCTTTTGTACACACTAAGAAACGGGAGCAGAGAGATGAAAATAAGGTAGCAGCACAAGTAAGAATGCATAATATGTAACACTTGTTTAAATACATCTGCTCACAAGTTTTCATTATGCAAAACTGCACTAAAACATTCGTAAACAATGATCATAGAATGGCTTCAGTTGGAAGGGATCTTAAAGGTCATTTAGAACCAGTCCCCCTGCCATCAGCAGGGTGGCCAATGATGCTCAATTTCTAGAAAAAAAAATCAGCTATTTTCAATATAAATGAATCTGTTGAGCTGAGCTCTCCACTCAAGATACCTGGCATTCAAGATCTTTAGATTGCCTGAGTATTTAGATCAATGCATGGGGTTTTTTGAATTTAATATAAGATTCTAATTGCACTAAAAGTAAAGTCTGCTGACTGCATATTTTTTGAAAGTTCCTGTTCCGGTAGAATTGCTCTCAATTTAGGTTCCATAATTGATTTAGGAAATTATTCAATAGCCTCCCTAATTTAGGTGGTGGATAAAACCAAGGATCAGATGATTTAGAAGCAATTTATCCAAAGTAAAGTAATTCTCATGGTTTACTTCCATACCTATCTCTTTTCTATGCCTAGAGTCAAGAGCTGAAGGTATCAGCAACACAAATCACAGTATTGGTTTTAAGTGGCTGAAGAAGTAACATCGCTTTTAAAAAGGTATCAACATTAAGAAAGAAAAAACATCGTATTTCTCCAGCTGTTTGCACTGTCTTGGTTCTCTGTAACAGTTTGGAATTAACAAAGGAGAAGGAACTGAGGCTCCTGAAAAATGGAATAATGCTAACTCCGTGTGTTTTATTTGAACTGGCCCGTGTTTCTCATGCAATAAACTGATGACAGTACAATTCAGGTTTAAAGTTTCATGTAGGTGTTCAAAAGGTGAAGGTTCCCTGAGGTGTTATGTAATATTTGAAAAGAATGAGACTTCAGCATGGAGCTCTGGACATCTAAAATGTAGTTTTATGATATCTGCCTCGTGTACACTTTTCTTAAAAGCAAGGCATATTGTCATGCAATTTACAGCTGTTTAATTGAAAAAATAGGAAATCCTAGTGATCAATAGCAGTAAAATTAGGGCTGGAGTACACAAGCAGTCCAAACAAGAATGTATTTATTCGTATGCAGACATAATTACACTGAGTACCTAAACGGGAACTGGCAAACTCAACACTTTGGCAGTTTTTCCTTTTATATGTGAAGACAGTATGCCATCAAAGTGATGCCCTAAAAAGAAAGCAGTTTTACTCAATAAGACTGTAACTTTGCACAGAATCGTTCCTTGTGAATGTGGCATCTCAGCAGTGACTATTTATTGTCACTCTCTCCAACATTGGCACAATACAAATGCACAATCCAACCCTGTGAAACACAGCAACTGCATTGCAGATAATTGTTACCGTGTTTATCTTTCTATCTCTGAAGTTTGTTTGTTTGTTTTCTTCCTAGGAATATTTAATCATCCTTCATTTAATTTATTTAGACAAAGTAGAACATTACCTTTATTGATTAAATACTTCTGGCAGAACAAAATCAAAAGGCTTTCATTTCAAAGTGTTTTAGTGACTGCGCTGTTCTGCTCTGCTTGTGAAACACAATTACACAGCTTCCTAATCATCAGCTCATCAATAAGAGTCACAGTGTAGGCGCCTGCTACATTACAAAGAAGCTTTTTACTGCTTTAATCTTTTTTATTATTATTATTCAAAGCATGTCATGTTCTGATCTAATAAGGTACAGCAGAATCACTCCTAGGGGTAATCTCATAAATTACTAATACACTTGTAACTGCTGACTTTGTTATCAACACTGCATTTAAGGTTCTGGATTCAGAGTGAACTACTACTTTTTTTTCTTTTAAAATACACATTTTTATATAGATACATATACGCTTCTATCTTTACCGAATTATTAACATCTCAATGAAATACATTCACATTATATACCTTATTGTTGGGAATAGAGAGGGGGAGTTGTATTCTAGATGTATTACCAAGAGACATGTCCCAGACAGTGACATTCAGCTCTCCACTGAAGTCAACAGTGAAATTCTCATTGGTTTTAATGGCAACAAGACCAATAGTCTGTAATTATATTACAGACTATTAATCACTAAATTGGAAAATATAGCTCTACTGTCAATCATTGGTACAGATAAAGGCAATAAAACAGATTTCCATCTTGTTTGCATAACATGAAAAACAGGGTACGCTAAATACTGCCACTTTCTAATCTGCTACTGATGATGACATAATTAAGACTTTCATATTGTATATGCAACTACACTTAAGAACACAAGCACGATTGTGCTTTGCTTGAATGCAAGGCTGTTACTGAAGAACTTTGGCAATGAAAAAACTGCAGTACAGTAGAACTGCAATGAGCATGATTTACGACTAAATTTAAAGGAAGAAGAGGGAAGGAGTTCTGTTTCTGTTTATTAGACTCATCTGAGGTTTCTCTCCCTCTTGCTCTTTAATGGACTTGTGCAAGGCCTTTGACATGGTCCTGCATCACATCCTTATCTCAAAATTGGAAAGATATGGATTTGAAGGCTGGACTGTTTGATGGATAAAGACTTGGTTGGATGGTCATAGCCAGAGGGTTGCTGTCAACAGCTCCATTTCCAGGTGGAAGCTGGTCACTAGTGGTGCCCCCAGGGGTCTGTCTTATGACTGGAGCTTTTCAACATCTTCATCAGTGACACAGACAGCGGGATTGAGTGCAACCTCAGCAAGTTTGCTGATGACGCCAAGATGAGTTGTGGTTGACACAATCAAAACGAGGAACACCAACCAAAGGGACATGGACAGGCTCAAAAAGTGGGCACATGAGGATTTAATGAGGTTTAACTAGGCCCCTGTCCATGGTGGGGGTTGGAACTATATGATATTTAAGGTCCACTCCAATCTAAGCCATTCTATGACTTCACTCTCCTATTTTCTGTACATCTCTACAATACTGTCAGAATTGATCACCATACTGTTGTATATTTCTAACAACAACAAAAAAAAATTGTTTGATACATACAAGGGTGCTGATCATGAATGCCACGTTTAGTTCTGTATTCCGTTTTACAACTCTTTATATAAGCTATAAGGTGGATATTTTAATGCATAAATGAATATGGCCAGGAAGAAACAGTTAAGTTCTGTATAAACTACGTCCATGCTTGGTAACCTTTTGCATTAGACAACATCTCAGTAATGGCACACTTTAAGAAACCTGTGGATTTTCTAATTTGTCTTTGTGGTCATTCTCTGAGTTGCTAAGAAGTCTGACTGACAATTCTGCTGTGGGTAACAGAATATATAGTGTTAATCATAGCATGGAGTGTTGACCAGTGCTTGGAACAGTAGAGATGGTCCATGCTGATCCTGTATAGTACCATATACAGTAGGATGAGTCTGATACTAAATGTTTTCTATTCGTGTAGTGCATAGTACTTTCAGCACTTTTGCTAGTATACTTCACCCCCCTCTTGCTCTTCACTTCATTCAGTATCTTGACCAACCCCCATGTCCAACAACACATGTTTGTAGAACATGATACTTTCAGTAGGCACAAAGGGCCTCCAAATATCAACTTAAGCCCTTTGTGAGATGATTGCAATTGCTACATTGAGGAGAAGCCACCATCAATACCTGGTCAAGATTACTAGTAGAAGCAATCCAGAAACCTATACACAGACAGGTCTTGATTCAATTCCTATCTAATTAGACAGGGTTAAACAACATGGGCTCTCTCCAGCCACCAAAGAATTTGCCAACTCTCATTTTATTCCCTCCAGCATTGTCCCATTCTTACAAATGTAACTCAACAGCTCAAAACCAGCCGTAAAGCATAGTCACTGATTTCCTCACAGGATTACTATTTGCGCATCTTGGGCTATGCATATCCTATCTATGAGTATCACTCTTTTTCACTGTTAAAAGCATGAACACATTTTCAAAGAAACAATTTTAACAAATATATTCCCAGAGAACTCTCTGTAAGTATGGTGTGATTATTGTTTTTTTTTAGCAGCTCTGGAAACGGGATGATTCATACCAACACTGTTATACAGCACACAACATTAATCACTGCCAAACATTCTTTCAAGTAACATTCAACTCAAAGCTGTCCTGAATCCTACCCATTGCAGTTAACAACACATATTATATTTCCTTTTCTCCTTAAAGTCAGACAGATACTCTTTACTGATACTTTTCTCCAAGATGTACAGAAAATACTTTCTCTAAGTGCATTTGCTGGGTAATTCCCTACAGACATCATGTAAGTCATAATCTTTCCTGAGCCACAAAGACCTTGATCATAATAACTACATGGTGGTTTATGTTTTTGTTTATAAATTGTGTGCTCCAGCCTAGCAGCTCTGCCTTGTTTTTATTAAAACAGCAGCAGCAGAAATTTTAGTGATTCTTTGCTGAGTACTCTCCCATGCATTACTAGTTCAGTGGTTGTAAAGCCAGACCTAGGAAGCATAATTTGTACGTTAGGGCACCACGCTGTCTCCAGCCATTTTGTCACCTTTAAGAACAGAGACTGCAGGTTTGAATCAAGCGATTTTAAGGTATCTTAAGATATCTGCCGAATAGAAGGAACAGATGTTGGCTCTGATCTCTGTCACCAAAATGATTCAGGTATTTTACATCAAAAACAGTCAAAGTTGGCAGTTTGGGCATAAGAGTAACAAGAAGAAGCTGTTTCTGGTAGCGTATATCATCCGTATAATGAATATCCCTTTTAGAAAGTCTCTTTGCCCATCTCTTTTGAGTGGAGAGGGTTTTTTTGGTACAAGGACATTCAGAAATATGCTGTACTAAGCTCTTTCTACTACTCTTTACAGCCTTCCTTGTAGCTGAGCTCAACTATACACCAGAATGATAAACCAGTAAATGCGCTTCTCACCAAGCTAATACTGCCTAACTCAGCTTTTCAAATTTTCAGCTGATCTTTGTATTATTCCTGAAAGAAAGATCCTCTTTTAGCTACGATCCAAATTTAGTTTTAAAGCATGGCAAAAATCAAACCATGTAGAAAGAGCAGCAGCAGTTTTCAGCAAGGTGTGCGGTAACATGTAAACTTTCTTACAAAGAAAGAACCTATTCTTTTTTCTAAGAATACATGCACATAAATACCCATCCTCACACACAGGGTGCACTTTATTTTCAACTACTTATTGAGGTATCTACTGGTTGTGGCTTATTATTTGCAAACTATGAAGAAAACTAAGAGCGTGACTTACAGTTCTGGTGACTTTTGGTCATGTTCTCTGAGTCCAAGGCATGGTAGAACTCATACGCTGAACGGCCCAGCAACTCCTCTGGGTGGTATCCAATCAATTCTGTTATTCTAGATTAAGAAAAGGCAAACATTTAAAGTTCACATCACCTGAGAGTACATCACAGCACTCAGTTCTAGTCCTCAAACAAAAGCGATTAAAACCACAGTGTGAGAAATCCTCAACTTCCCTACATTTTAGAAGCCGTAGAGGATTTCCAATCATGTTCTTAAATATTTCCATGTTAAGAATAGATTGACTTTTACTACTACTGCTCCTACTCTATTCCTAGTAATTCCTAAGATGGTCATCATTACACATGTTGCAAATTTCCCCGGGCCCATTGTACGGTGTCTCCTATAGAAGCTCACAACAGGGAAATCGTTGCTCACCAAGTACCCAAGCTGTTCCCTACCCACAGAAACTCCCACTACCATCATTCAAAAATAAATGCACACAGGACAAGGGAATAGTGGCTGGCACACCACCAGGTTTGAAAGTATATATATTGTAAAAGAGTGCTTTTGCTTTTTTTCACAGCTTTTGGTATTACATTTAATAAAAAAAGAAAGGTAAAAGAAAGGTGAGTAATTAAGAACAGTTAAAAAAAAATCAGCTCTGTTACTTAGTGTTTCTCAATTATATGAGAACTTTACCATGTGGATTAGGTTACTTGGGTGACTAATCCACAAACTAAGTAGGATTTTACACAAAGAAATCTATGATCTGAAAAAAAAAAAAAAAAGGACTTTTTTCAGAGCTTTTCTGAGTACTCAGGCAAGGCACGGTTTGTCACAAGTTCCTGAGTAAATGAAAATAGGTCAGCAAACTGCAGATGAATTTCTCTAATGAGGGGGTGGAGGAAAAGAGTTCTTTTTTCCCTAAGTTAAATTTGAATTAAAACAGTCATACACACACATTTACAGAAAATATAGTTAGTAAAATAATAATAATCTCCTCTATATCCTTTATATGCATTCAAAATTTAAGAATATCACATCTCCTGGAAAAACCAGGAAGCATTACTGTTTCTCTCTTGGATGCCTCTTCCTAGCTTTGAAACTACAATAATCACCCATAATGCTACACAGAGCAGCACCAAAACAACTACAAATCAGCTGCTTGGCCGTCATAAACCTTAAAAAGCCAGGAAGTTTGGAAAGAGGGTCACGTCTTACAGCACATACCTGCTATGAACAGCAGTGCCCAAGTTTTATGCCTCATAACTAAACTCCTCTGGAAGGATTTATCTGCCACCACATTTGGTTAGTGGCATTACCCACACTGCTACTTCCAAGATGCACATCTTCACTTTTATGTGCTGCTTGGAAGGACAGTTGTGGCCCAGCCCTCCAGACAGGAGCATGTCTTTACAAGACAGACATGTAAATACTGTAACACAAACAGAACAAGAGCATGGCAGTCGTCTAGATACCCCCGGAGCAAGGAAGATGAATCAGATGTAGCTATTTTGTGTACAGTTTGAAAGCCAAGGTGTTGAGTCAGCTTTTCCCTCACCTCCACAGAAGCTCATACCCTCGGGACACCTTGGTTTGACACGCTGAAAACTGCCCTCTGTCCTCATCTCCGTGAAATGAACCTGAGCTCGTAAAGGTTCAGCTAAGCAAAGACAGTTGCTGATTTTACTGGATTCCCCCAGACAACTTGGTCTTCTGTTTATGTTTATAGCTTTGTTTATGCTTACCACTAGACCGGCAAAAGGGGAATTCGTGAATCACTCTTCACTAGCAAGTTGCTGATCTTTCAAATTGTGACATGGTCTAACCTTAACTTTTCTCTGAAACCACAAATGCCTTTTCTTTTTAATGAAAGCAAGAGTCCTCACAACGAGTGGGTCAGAAGAGCTAAAATGTCAGGAGAACACACTGAATAGAGAAGGAGCCCTAAATAAATTAAGGCGCCCAAAGTACATTTTTTGCTTGCAGTCATGTGGACTTACTGGAGCAAACAGCCAGAGGCTTTTTCCAGGACCAGTGTAAATATGCAGTCTTTAAAAACTGAAACTATGGCCTTTGGTATACAATGGCACAGCACCATAAAGCTAGCAGATTAGTTTGGGGCTCAGCACAAGGGAAAGGCTTTTAAAATTCAGGAAGTTCGGGATTTAATCTTAATCCACTCATTTGGAGCTCAAAAGCAAGTAGGGATTGCACGCTAAGAAGGAAAAGGAAATAAAAGTAATGAAATAAAAGAAGCACCCAGAAGCACCAATGCAAATCCCAAACCAGCTGTAGTGGATGTCAACAACGGGACTGAGATAGCAAGCAAAACATATGCATTACAGCAAGCTAAGGGACTCTTTAACTCCTCTCTATACAAATTGTAGTCACTATGCCAACATTGTCTACTCCAATCCTGTAATTCCCCTCTTAAATTACTCCTTACAGACAAGCTCCTAACAAGTATGTGTCCTCACTACAAAATTACCCTTCTCCTCATTCCATGGTGCAGGAAGACTTGTGATAGGATCCTGTTGTGATAATGCCAAGTTTGATCAGATCAGACTGTGTCTTGGATTCAAGTTAGTAAGTGGCATGTAGGTTTTTACTACAACCAACAAAAATGCATACAAAAAAGGTAAGATACTCACAAACCTGACAAGACTGACCAAAACTAAAGCCACACCTGGCAACAGTGAAATACCAGTCATAAACAATTGTTTTTAACAAGTTACTTTTAAGCATGAATTGTCTAACCAGCCTCACACTGCCCTTGTTAACTGATCTATTATTCTGCTACTCAGCTTTATTACATTCCTCTTCAAACACTCCTGGGAGTGAAATGATTTTTTTTTAGATCTATGTCTTTCTCCCAGCCCCAAGCACTAAAGAGCTGGCTGGCAATGCTTCCTAGATACGCTTTCAAATACCACTATTTTATAACAAGTGTCCTCTCTCCAAGAATTGCTAACAGCATTGCTTTCTGGTGCGAGGGCTGGCAGGCCGCAGCACTCATTTCCTCCTCCTCTGGTGCTGCTGACTCCAGTAAGCTTTGATGCTCACAGACGCTGGGCCCAGCATCTTCCCCTGTGTCCATCACACGGTCCTGTGCCTCTCCAAGGCATCTGTGGAAGAAGTCTGGCAGAGCAGCACTGAGGTTGAAACACAGCAAGGGCTGTAACAGCATCTGCTCTGACACTGCTAGGGCATGTTGTTGAGCTTGGCCATTCTAGCGCAGCCTCCAAACCCCGTGTGCTTTTCCACAGCAGTCTCTCAGCAGTACGGAATGTCATATGAGCATGCAGAGGAGGAAGTGCAAAGCAAAAAGCATACTACGGAGCTATGAGGAGTACCGAAGTAAAATAAGTCACAGAGATTTATATGGAATTTTTTTCTGTGGGACAAATGGACCGTTTACAAAACCTGAGTCCAGAGAACAAAACCTCTAGTTTAACTTAGGCACTAGGTGGAAAATTGCTTTTTGGACATGTTGTGGAATGACAAAATTGGAAAACAAACTGTACGGTGATTTTGGATGGCTTTCCTACCATGTTTGGCTTTGTGTTTTCTTTGTGTCTGTAAAAGCTGAATCGGAGGTGTTAAGAATACCGATTTTTGTTGAAGAGGATGGGTGGGCTGAGAGGCTGTTCATGCTCCTGCTAAGCAGCCCTCTATGGAGCACAAATAGCTTTGGGGTAATCCTAATTTTGCCAAAGTGGCACTTCAGTTTTTCTGAGCTAAACTTGTCCCCATAATGCAGCAAGGTCAAAATCTCAAAGAACACATTAAGAGATGGGCAGCAGCCCTCCAGTGCTGGTCTGCCCCAGCTACCACTATTTAAGTACTCTTTGAGCACTATTTCAGTTTATCTTAATACAGCCATCTCTTGGGATGGAAAGGGAAACTTTTGTGTTAAGGAAAACAACGGACCTGAATCCTATACTTGGATAGGTACAACGTTGGACTTCCTATTCATTTTGAGACACAGAAAAATATAAATGAAGCTTACTGTTCAAGGCCACATCTCTTAAGAGATGAGCTATTTCAGGTGTTTTTATTTATCTATTTTTTTAAATTGGGCTTTGGTGTTTTCTCTGCCTCTTTGCAGGGGCACAATGCCTTTTATTGTATAACATTACTTGAGTTAAAATAGTATAGTGAGAGCTAACAGGACCAAGAAGCCAGGCTCTTTGTGCAACCCTACTGTAATGTTTACTGCTCAGAGAAAATAGCTGGGTGTGTATTCGTCAGCCCTTGTGTGGACTCTGTGTGTTTGAGGGTGTGGAGCCCTTAACAAAGCCTTTCTGTATTCAAACTGTTACCAAGTTATTGAAGTTAAATTGGTCTTGCTGGGAACTAACAAACAAACAAACAAAGTTATACTTAAAGTTGAATGAGCTGCAGCCCAAAGAGAATGAGAATGAGCCCAAACAGCCACTGCCTCTAGGGTAAAGCTGGGCAAGCACTGTGGTGTGGCACTTGTGCTGAGCACCAGTGTTCCCTCCAGTAAGGTGGCCCCAGGAGGTGTGTCACAGAAGGCAGTGAGACACAGAGAAGCGTTCATGGCATCTCCCACTCTAACCCATGCCAACCAAATGCACAAAGCTGTGACCCCCCACCCACTCTCCTCAGAGGCAGAGCTGTCCTGATGTGTATCTGCCCTGCTGAGCAAAAAAATCAATACGGGTACACGGAGAACTGCAGGAGTACTCTCTGGTCTCTCCTCCGCCCTTGGTCTATCTAAAACAAAGTTTATTTATTAACAAAAGTTGTTATTCCTGTCCTATGCAATAATTAAGAAAAAAAAAAAAAAGCAAGAGCCAGTTTTGCCAAATGCAGACCTCTGGTTTCTGCTATCACCGTGCTCCTCTCCCTGCTGCATTACCCCTGAGCAGGGATGGAGGAGGGACAGGACATCCTTTCACATACTTATTTGCTTTCTCACCCAATATGAAAATATTCTCCAAATATAGGTTAAATGGCAAAGCAACTTAAAACCTCTTGTCAGGACCTGTGCTTGCGTATTTCTGTGTTACACAGACCTAACTGGAAGCACAACACAATCCAGTGTCCTCTCAGCTGGGCTCAGAGTGGAAACCACATGCATGCTCATATTAGAAGAAACCTGATTGGGACCAACACTATTGGAACTGCATCTTCTTGCACAATCCTATTTTGAATCACCGCGCATCCTCTGTCGCTCCCTTTTATTCTTCAATTCTTCCATTACAAAATCCCAATCAAGAAAAAGCAAAAAGAGTGTAACTAATTGGGTTTCTTGTAACCAGGAACACACAATTCCCCAAAGCAGGAATGCCTTCACAGTAATGTACAACATATGCTTTCCAGTGTATCGGTGCCAGGGAACGGGTTTGTGACAGCCTCCAGAATGGCTACCTGCATGTCCAGTTCTCTCTCGCTGTGCAGGACAGATTTTCTCCCTTATCCTCCTCTCACACATGCCACCCACAGCCATCGGGGGCAAAGAGTGCTTCCCCCCTGCACTCCACAGCACCCTGCACAGGTCGTGGGGGTGAAGGTGGAGTGCCAACATCACCTACAATGTCACATCACCCACTGTGCTTTCAAAGCCCCGGTCCCCCCCATGATACAGTGTATTTGTTTCCTTTGTACCTATGGGCACCTGAGGCAGTTTGGGGGGTTTTCTATCAGATAGATAGCAGATAGAGTTTTCAGCTTCGTTTTGTGGATTTTTCCACCACAGAAACATACTGCAGTTATTTCTGTCTACCCATTGTCCCAGTGGCCCTGCACAGGAAGATACGCCAAACATCAGCTCTGCCACTAAAGTAACAGAACTTCCTTCACCCAAAGACTTGCCCCTTTCTGACTAAAACACCCTCTCTGAAGATCGTCCCTGACATGAAGTCTCGTGCAGCTGAACTGAATTGTGCCACTGATCAGCATTTCCGTATTACAGCTAAAATAATCCTTCCTGTAAACCACTTAGCCAAGATAAGTGAGCAAGGGAATGTTTTTAAATCACTCTCCAGGAATGGCTGAAGCAGGCATTTAGAAAAACAAGAATTTGAGTTGTGGACCAATTTTTGGTATTCTATGTCTCAAAACCCCTTTCTTTATGGATTCATCACCTTGCTAAAATTGTTTTAAGAATACAAATCCTTCCCACATAGCCACAGGCAAGTAACGGACCCACATATATACACACTTTATATTTGGAAGGTAAAATATATAGGTTACTGTCTCAGACATTTCAGATGAGGAAAGGCCAGCCTTACTCACTTCATGGCTTACCCGTGTCATGTCTTCCCTGTTCTGCACACCCCTGAGGAAAGCCCTAAATAATCAAGGGGCCTTATACCAGCCACCTAATTTTTGTTACTTACTTTTGAAAGGTATTATTTTGTCACATAAAAAGACAATGAGTTTTCCTAAGGACATAACTGATGCCATATTCATTTTCGGCACAGATACATTTTAGTTGCATGCAGCCATCTTTTGTATGTATTTGAGCTTCACACTGAAGGCGGATGCTTCCGTGAGTACGGTTGAGCATAGCGGCCATTCATTACAATATATCCCAGAAATCTGAGTTTTTGAGCTAGATGCTTCAAAAATAAAAACACTCTGAGGAAGAAGTCCAGAGGGTGGACCTCTTCACACCAGATGAACTGCAAAGAGGGTCCTCAGACTGTGTGAGGAGGCACGCTGCTCCCAGGATATCAGCCCTGAGCTCAGAACACACAATGATCTCTTGCGATCCATGTCATCTCTGTCACACTATTGCAGAAAGGCTGAGTGCACTGAGCACTGTTTAGGCATCCAACTGGCACATGCTGCCTTTCCTCCCTCGCTCAGCCTGGATTTACATTCCTGGCATAAGCTGCTCCTTTAATGTCATTTGTCTAGCAGCACCAAATTTGATAAGAACAGCTAAGTGTTTTACATTTTTATGTGTCTGCTGAGGTGTCACCTGCTGGAAAGAGACCAACATCCCTCTGGGAGGGAAGAGAGCCAGAAAGACTGGTTGGGAAGAACCTGGAAGGTGTGTGAAGTTTATTTCCTTCCCTGGCCTGGCTGGCTTTTCATGGCTTTATCATAATTTCAGTGAAACATGAATGAAACCTCCCAACTAAATTATTTAGCAACAGATGTGCAGTTTGGTTGTTTTGTTTTAAAGAGAAATCTCTGAAATACCTCACAAGTTATGTAATTCAGAGGATGCTGTTGCATTTCACTGTTACATGAAAGGTTTTCCCTATATATCACCTCCTTGTAAATCAAAGCCAGCACATAACGTTTCACTCTGTTTAAAACCATCATATATATCTTCCATAGAGAAGTATCAGTCCCGCAAATTTGCACTTACAATTGCTCAAGCATCAAGTCTGGTAGAGATACGAGAACAGTGCAATACAGCAAAGCCTTCTGTTAGACTCTTGAAACCAACCACCGAGTACGTTTATGGCACCGGTTATTCTGAGGTATGTTGCTTTTTTATAATGGATCACTACTGTCTTTTTAGACTTTTCCTCCCAATAACAAAATCCTATTGATATCTCAATACTCTCATCCTGAAAGTATTAAAAAAAAGGATACTTTATGGCAGTTACACCATAGCACATTCCTAATTACAACAGACTTGCTGCTAAATTCCCAGAGAGGTCAGAATAAGGTCAGTCATGAGTTTCACACTTGTAACCTTGCTTTCATCCATAGCTGTTAAACCAGCTGGTTTATAAGGCTGCTGCATCTCACTACTTAAAATAATAATCTTGCTTAGAACAAACCTTTAAAAGATCAAGAAAATAAACAAGAACTCAATCCTGTGAGTTTTTACTAAGATTCAAGCATATGTATAAACCCACTGACAACCCTACAGATCTCAGTGGCTGCAAACATCTCTGAATGAGAGCAGCATCAGACAAAGCCATCAGAAAATTCGGGGGTCATCGACTCCACCTCTTGGCTCCACACAGCACCACCCAACACCCAAGCCCTGTGTCTCAGAGTGCTGTCCCACTGTTCCTTGAACTCTGGCAGCTCGGGGCCATGCCTACAGCCCTGGGCAGCCCGTTCCATGCCCACCGCTCTCTTTTATGCCATTCTTATACTGTGGTGGCCAAAACTGCACACAGTGCTCAAGGTAGAGAAGAATTCATAAGCATTAAAAAAAAGAAAAGGAAAGGGAAAAGGGAAAAGGGAAAAGGGAAAAGGAAAAAGGAAAAAGGAAAAAGGAAAAAGGAAAAAGGAAAAAGGAAAAAGCTCTGGGTGCCTTAGCAGTTCTTAGTTAATCTAGAGCATAAACTACTTTTCCATCTAACTGATAACAGCAACCTGGGCCAAAACAACCATTAGAGAGTCCTTGACTAAGGTCCATAAGGCATGTCCCTAGAGGTATTCTCTAAAAACATAACAGAAACTCTCTGTACTCTTCAATTTAAGACTCAAGAAGCTAATGTTTATGGCTCTTAGTTGTCTCGTCTTCTGCCAGCAAAGTTGAATTTTTCACTTGGAAGGGGAAGAAATGCAGCAGGAGTACCATTCTGTCTAAATTGAGATTTGAGACGGATTAAGTGAGCTATTCAATAGCTGTCTTGGTAACAGACTGTACTTTCTTTTAGTCCTTGCTTATCAGGTCTACACAGCAGGGCAGTTTGATTGCTGACTGACTGCTGACTGCTTGTTTTGGATGAAATTGAAACATCCATGAAAAGGAGAAATAAGTTGAGTTTACCTGTCATCACAGTAGGTGAATTTCATGTCCATGCTATGGCGACTCATGAAGGTCTTGCTGTCCAGAGGGATATCAATGTTTGAAGGATGCTGAATAGGCTCACACATTATTATAAGGCAGGTGAGAAGAGGCTCTTTATACCCACACAAAGTGTGAGGAGGGCAAGTGTTGTACACTTTAACTTGTCCAGTGCAGTGCAAAACCTGAAATAACAATTTGTGAATGAAAAACAGACTCAGAATATACGTTCTCCACAATTCAGAATGTCTTCTTAATAATAAAACAAACAAACAAACAAAAGAACAACAAAGTCAACACTTATAGCTAAAATGGTACCTTCCATGTGGCAGATTTGAGGTTAACAGTTCTGCCTCTGTTGGTAACGGTGCATTTCATCCTCATGAAGAAGTCACGCTCAGTTGACATCTCCTTGTTTTTCTTTCCAAAGCCTGGACCTACAAAAGGAAAGTGGCAAATGAGTATTCTCAGTTTTGCTTCTTGATTTCTCCTATTCAAGCGCAAAAGATGCAATAGAAATAATAGACTAATTCTCAGGTAACATAGCTGCAGAGACCATCAAAGATGCATGGACCATTGAAAAGCAGTTTGTAGATGATAAACTTTAAGTGAAACTTAAACAGGACTTTTTGCATTAAAACTTTTTTTTAAGCTTGCAGCACATAAATCTTTGCAAAGAGTTACAAGAGAAAACATTCCACCTGTTTTAACTTGATGAAAGGAAAACACTAAACAAACAGCTCTGAGGTCTATCATACATAAGCAGCGTTTAGCTAAACAAAACAAATCTGCAAAGTATTGAATAACAGTTGATGATTGCTCTAGGAACAAAAACTCCCTTTACCATGACTAACGGATCTCTACTATTGGCCAATTACTTCATTTGGTTATTTAAAAAGCAAACTCTTTATTTCAGCATTACCATTTTTCAGACTCAGATTCTCTCTAATTTCCTCATGATCGCATGGATGAGTGAAGTCAAAAATGCTGTGTCCAGTTAATTCCACCTGTGTAGAAATAAAAATAATCCTTATTTAAATAAAAGCAACACAGACAGAAAAAGTGAATCAAACTTATCAGGAGAAAATTGCTGGGGGGAGTTGTCTTTTCTTAATGAGAATTTCAGTTGCTTGCTTCTATGCTTTAAAACATCAATTGTTTAGAAGAAAACGTTGCTATAATTAAATACGCTAACAGGAGGCTTTGGGTTTGTTTCCCGTATCCGAAGACACCATAACTCTGATAGAAATGGAGAGAGAAAACAACAACAGCCACAGTGCTGTCTGGTGTACAGGGCATCTGTCTGACAAATAAGCCAAATCTATTTTTATTTATTTTTTCAGAAACACATACTTGTTTTTCTGCATTTAGGCATATGTCTGGTTTCTAGGAATTGTATTACAAAGGCAGGAAAGTGTGAGGGAACAAGTTACCTGGGTGAGACCCATGTATTTGTTGACATTCTCTGACAAAAAGATCATGTCTCCATCCTGTGTCACCACGGCAATAAATCCCTCCAAAGCCTTCAGGTACAAGTTGTCCATCTGCTGGTCTGCCTCTAGTTCATTCTCACTGTCAGCACATACTAAGAAAAAAAGAAAAAAGCATCTAAAATCTTCATCCATCACATCCAATAACAAGGCAGCAAAATATTTTTCTACTCTTTGAATTTCCGTTCCATAAATCTCTTCTGGTGGAGCCTTTTCTTTCTCTTTTTTTGAGAAGAATGCCATCTCCCTATGGAAAGGCAGGAGATACTTTGCTAAACCTTTTTACAAACACAACAGATTCTCTATTGACCTCATTAGCTTTTCTTCTGGACGTGTACTTATTGCATAACACTGCCAATACTCAGACACGAAGGGCAGATTCTGGGCACACATCCTTTTGGCCACACGTTACGTTCAAATCTTCTAATAGGTGCCAAGTGCACGGCAAATCTTACAGAAGGCAACTGAATGGACTTAACAAGGAACATTTACATCAGGTCAGGTTTTCTAAGGAGTTCAAATACTCTTCCTAGAAGCATGCCTATATACCTCTGCACTCAGAATGGAGATGTCTGTTACTACTACCTTTAGAAGAAAAAGTAGAAAAAGTCCCTTGAAGTCCCTTCGGGGGCATCTCTCATCTAACAACTCTCAAAATCCCTGTAAAAAACCCAGATCCATCCCATCAATACCTGCTTTTACACCTGCAGGAGTCAGAACTTCATTCACCTCTGACAGGCGTTATTACCCACCTATGTTCCTTACTGACTCACAAGGGGAAACGCTTCAGATCCCACACGTTTGCCTACGAGGCATTCACAAATTCAGCACATCTTAAAATTTCTGGGGAAGAGTGCTACTGCTGTGCTGAAATCTAAGGCCTTGCTGGAAAATTGAGGACATCCTTGCTTTGTTTTGTGTTTTTATTTTTGTTACTCACTTTCCTGTTGTTTTCTTTTTTTGTTGTTGTTGTTGTTTTTGGCTTGGCTGTAGAGATGACTGATGGTACTGCTATGCCTTCAGTGTGTGTGCTCCACCTCTTGAGATGGGATGCAATAGGTAGGCATGGCTACAGGAGGGGAGGGCAGAGACACTGCTCTTCCTTCACACCTCCTCTGCTTTCTCAGGTTTAAGTCTGTCTTGCTGGCCATACAGCACTCCCACCTTCTCAACTCCCACATCAGTTCAGCCTCATAAATACGAAGCCTGCAGGAGATGATTTGTACATGACTGGTACTGAAAAATTTCTTGGTAGGAAGGGCTCAGGCTGAGACCACTGGGGTTGTTCTGGCCAGAGGCTCCAACCCCACTGCATCAGCCTGTTTTGCAAGAATAGGGAGACTCAAAGCAGTTGCTTAGAGTAGTTGTTTTGCTTTGTTGGTTTAAACGTTCCAATTTCAGTGCAGAGATTTTGTTTGTTAGCACACATGAGAAAAGTATTTCATTTTTGTGTTTTTCTTCCTCACCCTAAAACAGTACATTCATCTTCTCTTCTTGTGAAAAGGTTCATTTCAGGAGAAGTCTAGAAGCAGAACTGGGGTGTTGCTTTGCAAAGTACATTATTGGAAGCGACTTTTTTTGTTGTTGCTTTGTTTTTCTGCCCCGGTAGGGAAGAAGCTAAGCCAAATTAACATGGTTCTTACTATTAAGTATGAAACAGCTATGGTTAAAGGATGAATCTGATCTATACACCTCCTGCAACTGCACCTCTAATAGCTAAGTCTAGACCAGGAGCAATCGCACAGGGATGAGCACTTGCAGCGTGGAGACCCCGGTTGGAACAGATGTGTGGTGACAAAACTGCCATCAGCTGCTGCTTCTGCACCTATCTGGCAGCTGCCCATCACCCATCCTGCAAGCACTGGAAGGAACTGGTCCAACCCCAGAGCCATCAGGAGCACTATGTGTCCCATACTTTGCTTCTCAGCACGGCCGTTTGGGTAGAGGTGAAGAGAAGACAGCGGGGATGGGCAGCACAGCCTGGCAGTGCATTGTGTCCCTGTGCCACGCATTGAACTACATGTGCAGGGGCCAGTTCCTCCTCAGTACAAAGCAACCGGCTTCAGGAAATTACATCAGGGCCAGCATTAAAAATAAAGAAAATACACAATAATATATTTGAATAGCATGCACTTTGACCATAATGACATTTAGGTGGGGGAAAAAAAAAAAAAACGATAAGTGACCATCTGCTCCCAAGCTTGTTTCTGCTGTGTAAAGAATGTCAGGGGTCTTTTTTAACTTTTCCGGATGCAAACAAATGGTTTATTCAGCAAGGATCATGGCTACAGCCCAAGACAATCAGCCAAGTGTGGGTTTGGAGAAAAAATGACTTTTCAGCTCTAACCCCAGACCCTCCTTTCCATTTTTTTTTCCAGCTCATTAAGTTTGCATTAACAAAACATCACCATTCAAAGGCAGGAAGGCTATTCAAAGCATTTGTATTCTTAAATGCCTCCAACAGTGAAAGACAAACACTTTACTTGTATTATCAGGTGATTAAGTTTGCTTTTCCATGTATATAAATTATATTACTTGTACAAACACACAGAGAGGACATAGGATCATTCACATCAGGGCTGCAGGTTCAAACCCTTAAGGTCCCAGTCCAGCAAAGCACTTAAAGACACAGACAGCCTTAAAGCACGTGGTTACAGGGATTGGTTGGATCAGAGTTTAACTGCATTATTATAACTACCTTCGCCCAGCCGGAGGCATCTGTGATGCGGGCTGGGAGCAGGGAGGGGAATGGTGTGTGCTGCTGTGCCTCCTCATGCTTGCCAGCCCTGTGGGCATTCCCAGCCGCCTCCCCAGAGGAAACGTGGGCATGAGGAGAGGTCCCTGGGCTGATCATGTTTTCCCCTGCCCAGGTTCCCTGCGGTGGCCCCAGTAGGCGCAAACAGTGCTAAGCCCCTGAGCAGCACAAACTGAAACCGCCGGTCTGCAGCAAAGAGGGAGGCTGGCACCGCTGCCATGACCCTGCTAGGCCCTGCATTGGGGGCTTAGCAGTATAATTACATTAATACAGCTAATACATAAGAATCCCTCCTTTGGCTACACTTACAATGTTACAGCTTGTTCCCTTTCTCCTGTGCAAATCACTGGCTATTAATACACAGAGGATAAACACACATTAGGAGATTGATACACTAGACACAATTAAGTTATTCCTACCTGCAAAAATCTGTTTTTCTTTAGAACAAACCTATTTAACAGTGGAAGACCAAATGAAGCCACTGCTGCTTTGAGCTGGCCCCAGAAACCCCTGTCATCTTTCACTTTGCTTTGAATTTTCTTCACGAGCTTATGGTAGGGCTGGGCTGGAGCATTAGCATAAGGAATCTCAGCTCCAAATGGAAAGATGAGGCCAAATGAAAGCAGGAGGTCTGCACGAGGAGGAAGGGGCAAAACTTCAGTGTGAAATTTCCAGTAGGTCTGAGGTCACTTATCTGGGCAGTGGCAGCCCATGCAGACTTGCCAGCCTTTTCCAGGTCTTAAAGAAAGTTAACTGCAGATCCGATTCACCCTGATTTTTAGGTAGAATTTTTATTGTCATCATTACCATTTAAAAGAGCTACTATATTAACTTTCCAATAAGGATGAACTTATTCTTTTCCTGCAACTTTTTCATTTCCCCACCAATAACCAGATTATCTCAGTTCAGGTAGCATGACAATGGGAGAGTGGACTGCAGATATTCCAGTCTAGCTATAAATTAATAGCACGTTCAGCAGAATGAGGCATTGTAATATAACTGTTCATGTTATAGCTCCATTTACGGACCCCAGCCAAGATTGTTCTCATAGACCACTAGGAAAGCCTATAAGGGAGGGAGAATCCCTGTCTTGCTGAGATGGGGAGATCTTGAAATAAGTCAGAGAGCCACAGAGAAGTGAAGTGACATCCCTGGTGCTGCTACAGCACACCCAGGAGCACAGCAATGGTGTCCCCAGTCCCCGTGTGATGAATTCACGTTGCCTCTAGGCAGTATTTCTCAGTCTGCATCATTTTTGATATGGCATTTTTGCAGTCTATTACTCAGTCTGTACCAAATACTGAAAAGCATATTTAATCAGCTCTATTTTGAAAAAAAAAATGTGCACCAACCATAGTAGAATGTACTCATCAACAAGAAACTTTGAACTGTAATGGCAAATGCTTATTGCAGTGTTTATGATAACCTTTAATGCTAAAAATAGCTCATGTAAACAAGCTTTGATTAATTCCCACTGTCAGGATGTGCTCTGTTCCCAAGTTTAAGAACACTTTTTCCGTAGACGCTTGCTCATTTCCTTCAGTCCAACCTCTTGGAATGAATCTGGAGGCTCAAACTCCAGGCTCTCCTTACTGCTCAGGTACAAACAGACTCCTAGCAAACAGCCTCTGCTCCTTTCAACAGCCTTGTTCTGACCAAGAGCTGCATTTTTTTTTTTTTGTCAGTTCAGAGGTGCAAAGCGTTTATAGGGGCTTCCTACAAGGAGTCACATCACCACCTCCACAGACTTGTCAAGGTTTGTCTCTTATCCTGAATCCAACAAGTACCAAAAAGTTGCTCAGATGTTGTGCATAGCAGACACAAGGCTATAGCTGCAAGTCTTCTCTGAGAAGGTGCTTTGAGTCCTGCTGCAGTTGGTGATGAGCGGAGGGATGCAGCATCACATCAGACAAGGCTTTCTGAGCACACCTTCCCCAAAAAGGGAAGTCACTTCAGGCAGCTGAGGGCACTCGGTACCCATCTCCACTTATTCCTACCAGCACAGCTGGCACAGTGCTAGTTTTCCAATTTAATGAAAGCAAACAAGTGGACAAGCTATTTTTAAAGCACTGTTTTATGCCACAATGGTCTGAGATTAGATGCAGCTTGTCCAGACACTCAAAAACAATGCCCACATCAGTTCTCCTTGCAGTTTGTGCTCTCCCTTAAAAGCACAGAGAAAAGCTATTTTTTCCCTTCTGCTTCCCGCTGGCTTTCCTGCTCTGTTGTCTCCCTCCCTTGAAACAACTTCACACTGGCTTCCTTGTGGCCTCCCTTCTCCCAAACAACTTCCCGTCTGCTTCCCTGTTCCCTCCCCATTTCTTCTGCTGTCTGCCTGCACAGAAGCGACACCCACCCAGCTTCCTTTGCTGGATTCTCTGCACAGAAAAGACACCCAGGTGACTATACAATTAGCATGGGATTGAAGCAAGCTGATAAAGCTGCGCTTGCCTGATTAGCCTAACTAAAAAGTCAGCAGCCCTGGCACATTGGTGCCAAAGAGTCTTGATTGCAGTAATGCCTCTATCACATGTGCGGTCCAAATAAACACTTAAAATTATTGGCACCTTATACAGGCTTCCAAAAGTGGATTCTCTTCCTCACGTTCAGACAACAACACACTGAGTAAAGCCTTAGAAACTACCACAATACTAAGGGAGACAAATCTATTATTCTGTGGAAAAAGACAATTATTTTTCTTTCTCCATCCATTCATACTCGGAAAGCAAATGCATTACTATGAAACAGTGAGATACAAAAACTGGTATCAGTCTTTCTGACTACACTAAAAGACATACGATCCTAAATCCAAAAGCTCCAATATAGATAACCACCAAACAGCCAATTTTTAGCAGCAACTTTCTGGGATCAAAGCCTTTACTTGAACAAAGATCTATTCTAAATTTATCCCAGCAACATTAATGCAGCGGTAGCAAATGTATTACGCCAACAGAATTAGGAGACAGCTTGAAAAATATTTAAGAGGTCATAATTAAATGATATTTCTACTAACATTCCAATTATACCGCGTACTGTTGTGTGCACAACATGGAAACAGTATTATAAAGCCATTGTTTCAGTTTGCTTCCTGTGATACTAATCTCAATCAGGCCGTCAGACTAACAGCCTGCATTTCTAAATGTTAAAGGCTTCCTCTCCAACATTCCCACACAGAATTGCCTACTGTGAAAATCAAAGGGAAACGTGTTACTAAGTAAAGAAGCAACTTTTATAAAGCCAAGCCTGGTATTTTTTACCCTTTTGAACTCTGAGATATACAACCAGCTATTTCCTATTATGATAGGATGCAAGGGCCCGGCGGAGGCCCCGCCATGGCTGAAGGAGAAGCGCGCCCGCAGCCCAGACGCTGGGCCTTCCAACGGCACGTAGCGCCGAGCTCAATGCATGCTCAGACTCCAGGCTCTGCCTTTCACCTGCTGGAAGAACGTAGGCATAGATCTCCCAAAGTCTCAGCTTTCTGCCGGCTAAATAATCATTACGCAGGCACAGCTAGCCAAAGAGCCAAGCTACACAAGTGAAAAGCTCTGTTCCAAGTCAGGGAATAGTACAACGGGGCATTAGGCATTCAGTGCCAAAGAACTGAGGCTGGCACACTGCCTGAGGCCATCTCTGAAATCCCATCTGGAGCGTGAGGATACCCTATCCCTGCAAGTGCCAAGGCCAGGTTGGATGGGGCTCAGGGCAGCCTGAGCTGGTGGGGGGCAGCCCTGCCCATGGCAGGGGGTAGGAATCGGTTGGGTTTTAAGTCCCTTTCAACTCAAGCCATACGATGATTGTGTGTGCTTGCAGAAAGATGAAGATGCAGTCCCAGGAAGGCCCTCGCTTGCCCTGCTCCCAGTAAAACTGCCATGTATCAAGATGTGTCCTCATTTGAGTACCATGCCCACAAACAGCATTATAAAATATGTCTTCCACCAAGAGCTTTTGATATAATTAATAATAAATAACAAAAATGCTCATCAAGCAGTATGTTTTTCTCTACTAACTTTTGAAGTATTTACCAAGCTGTATCCCAGGCTTATTTTAGTGACGTTGTGTGTGTGTATGTATATACGCAGTAAATGTTATTTCAATATCCTACTTAATGACAGAACATATACTCCCACTTAACTCCAGTTTACACTAAGAGTCTAGCCCAAATAATCAGTACTGTTCCATGAAGACAACATAAAACAAAATGGTCTGCAGTCTGGGGTGTTCGTCTCTCATGCATGCTCCAGTTCTCTACCTCCCCATAGTTCCCAGTTAATCCATCAGAGATGACAGAAGAAGATCTGTGCTACCCTGCACTGGAGTAGACTCCTCAGATGCAATGCAGAACTAATGCTAAATTCCAGTATGCTAGACATGACTGTCAAATGGGGGCAGTTTCGGTTGGGGCTTGGAAAGAGGAAAACCAACAGGCATCTCATAAGCCACTTCCATTTCACTCCATGCTCTTGCCAAAAACCTCTTCACATGGGAGTCAAAAAATAACAAAAAACTATCATTTTGAATTAAATTAGACATCCCACCAGACAAAATCGGTTTCTTTATGAAGACTGACATTGCTCAGCAGACCGCGAAGACTTTGATTCTGCTCTCACAGGGACAGGTCAGAAAAACACCTTTCCAACATTAGCTGCATTAAGTAAGTATTGTACAACAACAGGCCTGAAAGGCAGAAGTTTTTCAAGAACTCTCACCTGCCAAAAGCCTGCTTAGAAATACCTATATTCAGTTTTACAGCTTTATCTCCTGAGGGGAAGAAACAGTACTCAAACTGATAAAAATTGCTTTGGTTAGAATAGTACTCTACCTATGTGAATTTCAGGAATCTCAGCAAGTGTACAATGCACAGTAATCAAATGAAATAATGTTTCAAAATCATTATTCTGATAAAGTTCTCTCTCTGATAACCACTGTACTCCAAAGCCTAATAACTGTTATCTTTCAAATATTCAGGGCTAAACAGTTTCAGCTTTCTTGTTTACCTTGATTTAAGCATTAGCCAAACCTGAAAGAATATAAGTAGCAGATGAGCAAGAAATTACAAGTACGCAGTGGTTTTCTAGCTTGAGTTCTTTCATTTCCATGTATTCCCCGTGTCATAAAATAATATCCAGCTCTTCTAGAAAATCAGTCCCTTTAAACTAAAGCTCAATCCCTCAAAAGGGATTTTTAAACTCTGATCCACTCCTCCATGGACACAAATCTGCATTAGGTGACTTAATCCAAACCGGTATTTTAACAGGAGAAGAAGATCAGGCACAGAAAATACACAAAAGTATGCAAATGTATAAATATTATATCGATATATTGAGTTGTCATCACTATCAAATAATATGGCCTTAACCCTTAATACTAAACTAGCTCTGAACCAAATATTTTGTCTGTAGAACTTTGTCAATAAATGAAAGTGTATTTGAGGAGTTCACTTTAAATTCAGCAGTTTGCAAGTCAGCAAATATCTTCTTCTCACAATGACAGCATCAAACCATTTTGTTTGAACATTCACAGACACAAGCATTATTTATATTATCTGTTACAGTCCTGCAGTAGTTTGCCTTTCTTATACTGTACCAATCACTAGCTCATCTCATGTAAATATTTGTGAAGCTGAAGCTGCTTTTTGTTATTTGTTTTTGTTTTATAAGAAAGCCACTAACAAACTGGCTTGGTGTACAGCATTTTAAAGAACGTTTACCTATTTAATGCACTTCAAGCATTAATTACAGGGAGATATCAAAGATGATTTCCAGATGCTGTTTAGCAAATAAACTTTTCTTTTTACAGAAGTAAACGTTAAAATCCAATTCTATAAGGTAAGGTAAAAAGCCCATAGTTCATAAAATAGTTGTAGTAGAGCCCAAAATAGCTATAAATAATAGGGGGCATACAGACATAGAACTGAATCTGTTGTATCCTTCAGACTGAGAACAACAAACTAACAGCATGCTTTTCCAGGGGATGAGATACTTCCTAATGGCATTTATTAAAGCAGTTGTTATGGTATGACTCAATTTTTCTAAAGAGAGGGAGGGCAATTGTGACCTTATTGGGAGTTTTGCCATCAATGAAGTAGAAGACAGAATTTTGGCTTTGCTTTTCACAAATAGTTCAACATTTCTTTTAACGTATTCTTGACACATAAAGTCAGTGTAAAAGTTTCCCCAGACACAACAGCTATTTTCATTGATTCTATATGCTATTCAAACAACAAAGTTCTATGTGTGATTATGCAAATATAGATGCAAAATAAGAATATTGTTCATTTTATCAGTTTTAACAGGCTAAGAATATAATGCTGTTTTAACATTTCAGATGAGTCCGAAATAAGCAATACTGATTAAATAGAATCCATTCATATCAATGATTTAAAAGTTGTTTACTTAAGCTCTCTCACTCTGCCGTATACAGACAACCTACTACTCATTACCTGTGTGTAGAACAATCAGGCCTTTAGAACAAAGTATTGGACCTTTGGAACTTCCCAGCTGCCTTCTGAATGGGGTGGCACACACACGCTTGTCATGCTATATTCAGATGTACTTGTTTCAGCAAGGGAGCTTTTGCCAAATGTCTAAGTTCTGATTAAACTCCTAAAAGCTCAGAACATTGTAACTAACTTTAATAGACCACATTCAATTGTTCTTAGGGTTCAGCTCTAACAGATGCAAAAATGCATCAGTTGTTAGTTGGGTAATGGAAACCTTATATGACTAGCATTACTCAGATTTTCTATCTCAGTTCAAATACAGATGATTCTTTTTGGGAAAACAAAACAAAACCTGCAAATCTATTTGTATTCTCACAGTACAAGCAACTGTGTCCTGTTCTCCTTTTAGGACCTTGAATTCAGAGAGGACATGTACATTCTTACCAAGCTGCTATCAACTAGCATCAACAACTTCTTTTAGCCAGACATTACCTGAAGACAGAAGCTTGTGAGTGCGTAAGAAACTGATTGCCAGGCGCATAATGGATGCCTTGTCCAGGTGGGAACTGACATTGTGGGGCAGGGGCAGTTCGTGAGCCAGTTCGTAGAATACTTCTGTCTCTTTGCTCCTCCTGCATCTTGCTGCATCTCTTGATTTCTCCTTCCTCCGCTCAGAACTGCTCCTGCCAGGTAGAGGAGAGAAAGGAAAAAAGCATTTTTTTAAATGCAATTCACAACTACAGAGAGGCGTTTATACGATAGCCTTGACATCAGTGAATCCAGTCAACTGGTATAAACTTCACTGACCAAACTAATATTCATTTGCTCATTTAACATGGGAGTTAATCAGCCTTCAGACCCCTTGAGTCCTTGCTGAATGTAACAGGTTCAAGATCTGTCTTAGCTGAGAGATTAAAAATGAAATAGCAAACTATTATTCCTGAGATTCAGTAAATGTTAAAAATTGTGTGATATCTGAATTTGTTTTGTTCAATCTACAATGATTTACTAGAAAAATACTCCAGAATTAGCTGACGATTCATTCTAAAGCTGGAGAAACTGCAGAGCATGTGACTGTGTCATGGATAAAATGAACTGCAATTGTCATTCCCTGCATTAAAATAAAGGTAACAATAGGGTATACAACTGTGTATGTACATCTGTCTCAGCTCTTAACACTGCTCTGAAAAAACAACTTTCCTTGACCATAAAGAATATAAAATGGGAAAGAAAATACTGCTGTATGCAAGAAATCTCTCCTTCATAAAAGCTATTTTAATGAAAACACCATCTCTCCATTGTCCATGAGAACAGACACCTTCTTGAGTGAAACAAGACAAATAAAGACAAACTCACTTAAACACCACAGAGAACAGAAGAGCAGGAAATAACAAAGGGGAAGACATTTTATGAAGCAAGTATACAAAACTAAGCCACCAAGGGACACAAAGCTAAATTTAACGTGAGAAACACAAAGGCTGCACTTATTATGGATTTGGGATACAATCGTTTAAAAGAAAAGTTCACTGACTCGTGTTTCAGAAAATAAAATTCTTCTCTTTCAGAGCATGAAGAACCCAATGTCATTGGAAAAAAAAAGCTTAAAAACTACCGATTGTTTCAACTTAACGTAGCCCTGCTGATATTACAAGTTTCCTTCACTTGCACAAGTTGAGGTTTCACACTGTAATTGCTTCCATACAGAATAGATATATTTTTCTGTCAGACTTCTATAATGGAGTATCAGGGCAAATTGCACAGCTCAGATGAGCGCAAGTTGTGGAAAAGATTGACCACACCATTTCTGCTGATACACATTCATTTCTAGAATCACCAGTGGTGGCTCTCTGCTTGCCAAGCCTTACAAATATTACAACTTGCCATTTCCAATGTTAGTGTAAAGTAAGGAGTCATTAAAGCTTAAAACACTCCCCATCAGAACAGGACATTTCACTAACTATACTCTTTCATGTGATGAAGATGAGGAAAACAAATGATATGACATATTAACCACATCCCTTAATCCTATAAGCTGTTTAAATGATGGCTGGTATAAAGTAAAACAGCACAAAATAGAAAAAGTGTTTTAATACACAGTAATGCATTTTAGAGAAGGTGACCATTTCTAGAAGATCCTGACTGACTGCAAAGTTTCTAGCATGGAAACCACAGGTGGCTTAGAAAATTATAAATAAAATAGCCAGGGTATGTATTAAGTGCTAAGAGCAAAGTTACAGTAAGGTGTATGTTGGGGTCTACCCAGTACTGGGTGCTCAACATCATCTTTCAAAGCAGAAAACCACTCAGAGCACATCAGTAATGCTCCTACGCTTCAAAACACTTGAGGCTGGGCATAGGCTTGGGGATCAGATAGGTGGGATGGCAGGTGTTCATTACTGGGTGTGCTAACAGAGAACAGGGCCTCATAAATGCTTATGGTATCTTCTTAAGATCCATGTTCAGCCTTTGGCAAACCTCTTTCACAATTCTTTTGCCTGAGGTGAATATTTTCTGACATGGTATCTGTTACAGGAGATATGTACAAGATGAGACCAACACACTTTTAGTTAGGTAACAGCAGAATCCAGCTTGATAACAACTTCAGTGGGGTTACAGGAGCGAGCACCAACCCGTCCAAGTCTGAATCTAAAGTATCAGATATTCACAAAGTAACACTAGCTCCTTATTTTTCTCTTTGCCAAGTAAGGATCAGATTATACGCACATAAAAAAAATCCCTTTACACACAGGTGCCCTTGAAGGTATAACAAAAAAATGCCCTATGTCACCTTGGAATGGGAAAGCCAGGTGAATTACTCAAATTGATGTTTCTTTTACAGGTAACTTGCCCTCTTGAGAAAAAAGCATCTATGAAGTGTCTGTAAAATTCCAATCTGGGAAAATATTCTTCTCAGTTTCTAATTCAACCTTTGAGATAAAAGGTTAGAAACAAAGGAAAACCAAGCCAAACAAACTATGCAGCAATATTCATGAGAATTTCCAGTTGCAGCTTGGGAAATCTAACTTGAACCATGAACACTTAAGCTCTGCTCTAAATCTAAACCCTGTGATTTTCACATTAGAACCAACATGGGCAAAACATGGCCCAATTCCGTCTCATGTAAATACCAGACTTTGGGAACAAAAGCCAAAGTCATGTCGCAATTCATGCAGGGAAAAAAATAGGTTGTATAAGAGAGGGTAGGGTCTCTCAGGATGCCACTCCAGCCACAAAGAAAAATATTTAGTTTTGTTAACATCTGTAAATATAATTGCCAATTGTGGCTAATAAGACAAGCTGGTTTCATTAACCACAGGTTGCCCACGGTTTCTAACATGTAATGCTATGAGCTGAAAATGAATTTTCTTCTGTGCTGCAGATGCCTTCCCTCAGCACTGCTTCCAACAATAAGTAGTTCCCTGCTTGTCTGCAATGAGACGTAGCTCAACGCACGCCACCCCAGAGTCCTCTTGACTTAGAAAATGAGAGGAATTGTTGGCCTGTTTGGCTGCTTTCAAAAGAGTTCTTGCTCACACATTATCATTTTGAATAAACAAACAATTTGCTTGTTAAGCATTTCCCTGTGTGGTTTCCTGCACCTCAATTTTCCTCCTCTTCTTTCCTAGCTCAGCATACCCTCAAGTTGGGTGGTTGTTGTCGTCAGGTAAGTACAAGCACACGGAGGCACCAAACAACCCCCTGGCCTCATGCCTCACACCATTTCCTCCAAGCAGAGTCTTTCCCTGATTAAAAGACTGTCATCTAGTACTCATTCATCTTGGTCACACAAAAACCTCCAGAACCTGCAGCCAAGTGATACAGCTCTGCAGAATGCACTATGTTCATGGCTTTCCTTTGCAGGTAGCAGGCCATCTCATCTCCCTGCAGCTGTCCTCCATTTTATTCACTGGGAGAGATTTTCTCCCTGGGCAAGGCTTGGCTACCCGCAGCCAGAAAGTGAAAATATAACTCCTCAACAACTTTGTCTGAAGGCCAGGCAGAAAGGTTTACATGGAATCCTGCTCACACATCATTAGAGCAATAAAGGCATAGGTTGCAGCTAATTTATGAATCATTCCCTCCCAGCATATAAACCGCCCACTTATGTGGCAAAAGCAAGTAAACGTGTGCGTCACTGCTCAGAGAAAGTGGAGCAAGCAAAGGCAGAAACCTTCCTCACCCAAACCCATGTCAGATTTTTAAAAATGCAAGGGGCAATGAGAGGAGAAAGCCACTTCAGATCAACCCATCTGCGCTCACTTTACAAGGGTGGGAGGTCCTGCAGGGAAGCCTCCATCATGCCTTGTACTTCTGGGAGTCCCAGGACCTGCCAGGATCTGGCCCTGCTCCACCAACACACACACACTCACGCTGTAATCACTGCATGATCACAAACTATTCCCCTCAAAACAAGAAGAAAGGGATGGGAAAGCTCAAGTCTCCACTGGAAACAAGGTGATGGAGCTAAGGAGCAGGCCTGGGGTCTCTGGTTAGGACTCAGTCCACTTGCTCCCAGCTGCATTCAGTTTGCCTTCTGAAAATAGAAGTCATGGGCTGCTGCCTGTGACACTAGCAATGCTGGCAGTTTCAGCTGGAGTTCTCAGAATCTCATAAGCTAAAGCCCTCCATGTTTTCTTCCACCAACCCAGACAACGAGCCAGTCCAAAGGCTATGCTCACACCCACCGCACATGCCGCCTCACCAGTGGGGAGAACTCAACTGGGAGAAGGATTGCCTGGCACAGATGATAGGGGTCGGATTCCCATCCCCTCGCTCACCCCGGCATCCTTGCAACACAGCTGTACTGAAATCAACAGGAATGCCGGCAGATGAAGGTCTTGCTTAGGGTTCAGATCATAATCTGGCTTCCAACAGCCTCTCCAACTGCCGTGCTGGAAACTTCAGGCTTGGAAAAAACTGAAGCCCCATATAACCACCCCTGCCCAAACAACTCTGTAAAACTATCACATCATCTCGGGGACCTGTCACCCCCAGCAGCTCCAAACCTCTGCAGGTGGGAGCAATCCCAGCCTGCAGCTACCCATGGAAGCCCTTGGAACTTACTCAGCTGACGATGGTGCTGGGTGGTCAGCCTCAGCCATGCTCCCGATGTCTAGGAGGGTGGAGACCTCCTTGCAACTCGCGGAGTGGATTGCACTGTGTCCCAGGCTGAGATAGCAACTTCCAGCTCAGTGTTTCACTGCTCTCAAGTCCACATGGATCAATACTTTGCTCATGTAAGACTAGGCAGCACAGTAACTGCGCTGAATTACCTTTCTACCTTGTAGGCCCCATATCACAGGAGATTTTAGTGAAATCACAGGCTGTTCCTCGCATGAGAACACCTTATTTGCAGTCCGGTAGTCTTCACTCATACCTACACACTGCATGACACAGACATAAAACCTTTTGAAATACATAGCTCAGACTGACTTCCTTCAGTTTCCTTCTCTATTTTGGTGACCCTTGGACTTTGCTTCAGACTGCCTTCCATGCAAACTAGTAAAACAGCAAGCATATTACTTTATATCCACCGGCTGGTTATTAAATGTTTCTAGTTCCAGCACTTTAAAGGTCAAGAATCCAGAGTTAATTAAGCTGTCATATGAAATTTCTGAAGTAAACTCTCATTTCAAATGGTTTAGAGTTAAGCCTCAAATGCTAACTTGTAGAGCAAGAAAAATACATTCTAGGGCTGAAAAGAAAATATTTTACAGTACACACAAAACAAGTTTAAAAACTGGGTGGATGTTTAGCATAAAAAAAATTCCAATTTGTAAAAATATTTTAATGGGCAGTACTATCATAGATAACAACAAAGATTCATTTCAAACCAGCAAATCCACTTTTTGCTGTGTGTTTACATTTTGCTTTACCTTCTGCTTAACAAATCCCTAGATGATTTAAGCCACAGCCATATCTAAAAAGGAGTTTTGCTCCATAGCTATCTATCTCAGAACCATACCATCCGACAGACCAGAGAAGTGCCTGTGTGGACACCAAGCAGCCAGCAGTCATGCTTACTTAGCCTTAAAATTCCTTTAAAAAGAATTCACTCAGCTTTGTAACCATTCTACCCAACAAGCAGTTTAATCTGGATGCCGCACTGTGCTTTTTGAAAGTCCCCTCCATTAAAGTAATAAAAGTGACCATCAGTAAATAAAGAGTACTACAAACAGCAATTTACTCGCTCACCAGGAAACCAGGCCCAAATATGTAAGCTGTCAATGAAATCCAAACACAGTGCCATACAGATCTCTTCTTATACATGAACATGTTCCAGTGAAAATAATTGTTTCTAAAATCTGAAAAAGCACCAGATGAGCAAGTTTGGCACCCCAGTAGGGAGTGGAAGAACACAGTTATTCCTCAACTGAGAGGGGAACAAAAAAAAGGTTTGAAAATATGTGTAGTGTTCATGGCTGTAAAGTGCTGAAGTGGCATTCTTGCACACTGGAAGATGGTACCCAGTACTCATGCAACATGAATATGAACTCTGCCAAAACAGGGAATTTTTGTTAATAGAGGAAATGAAAGTTCGAAGGTAACAAGAAAAGCTACTAACGACAGGGCTATTACAAAAATAAGGAAATGAAATACCTTCCACCCTTCCTTTAAATCTGCTTTGACTTACCACTAACTCCTTTGTTTGACTGGGGGGATTTCTTGTATTTTCTGCACATACCCACTGAACAACGAATCTGTGCTGCTAGTTTAATAAACATTGGCACTTACTGCCATATCAACATGGGATGTGATTCTTTCCTCCAAGTTTAAAACTGAAGTCCAGATTTAATGAGAGTCAGAAAATACAAAAGACTTAGAGATAGATCAGAAAAAGGTTCATGTTAACAGCAAGAAACTAATTTCTGTTCTTGCTAGGCCTTTCCAAAGGATATTTAGCATGATACTGTGGAACTTGGCTAGTCTGAGTAGTGTGGCAAGAGATTAAGCCTAAGAGAACATCAGACTTCTAGTAATTTTAAGCTGAAAATACTGATGATTCACTAAGTCTACATCACTCTACTGCCACTATGGCTTACAGTAACATAGTTGTGAAAATGCTTTCTTGAATAGGAAATACATCAGATCTTTAGATGGGTACAAGGAAGACAGAGCCAAGCTCTTTTTAGTGATGCCCAGTGACAGGACAAGAGGCAATAGGCACAAACTGAAAGACGAAGTTCCATCTAAATACCAGGATGCACTGCTTTACTATGTGGGTGCCTGGCACGGGCTGCTCAGAGGATTTGTAGAGCCTCCGTGCTGGGAGATCTCCAGAAACTGCCTGGACATGGACCTGGGCAGCCTGCTCTACAGAGCCCCACTGGAGCTAGAGTTGGACCAGATGGATCTAGAGGTCCCTGCAAACCTTAACCATGATGTGATTCTGTGAAATCCCATATGAACTTTAAAACCACATGCAAGACCAACTTCCTTAATGTCTGAAGCTCTGATGGTATCAGTAGTCTATTATCCTGATAATTACACATTACTAGATGTGCGATTTCTTTTTTAAATGAAATTTCCTGGTACTAATTAAAAAAAAAAAAAGTTACCCTAAGATAAAAAGCATTACATCCATACATTTTAAAAATGTATATATCCTTTACATTTAATACAGTTGTTAAGATAAACTCTTTGCACATCCGTTTTTTAGTACTACCATGAATACTGGTTATCACAGCAGCTAAAAAGTACTAATGGAGTCTGACATTGAGAACCTTACTGAGGCTGTTGGATCCCTTATATTTTTTTGAAACATTTAGGTTTGCAATATGTCACCAGAGTCTGATAAAGAAAAGTCTGATAGTAAGAAAAACAACGTCCACAGGATTTACGTCCTACCATTTTCACTCTTGTTTTATGAGTACCTTGAACTGGAGAGATAAGTATTAGGATTTCATCAACCATTAATCTGGCTAAGGATTATTTTATGATGTTGAGAGCACAGCTTATTTGTCATTCACCATAACAGCATGAACCTGGCACCTCAAAGGATGTGCTGAACACGATACTCTTAGGCTAGGCTCAGACACCGGGAACCTCATAAGGCCTATGACATGTAGAAAAGATGTCAGGCTGCTGTTCGATCAGCAGGTAGAACAGATGGATGTAGGCATTGCCTTTTTGCCTTTTCAACACATTCCTTGCTAGATGAGCACAGTATGATGGAGAAGCATTTCTTGTAGCTCCAAGTCCCTGCACTCAGCAAGGTCTGGTGTTGGCCCCAGAAAGTGGCAGGATGGTTCTCAACCATCTTGTAAAGCTGCAGAGCACACTTACACAGATGAGAGAATAATTTCCTCAATCTTCTCAAATACTAAGGAAATTGTGAGAGAAATAAAATTCCTAGCACATGGCCAAACTACAACTGGAGTAGCACAAAGACTTCCAAACTCAATATTCCTTCCTGAGACTGGTTTTGCACCACTCTGCTCTGTCAAGATATGGGATCATGGATTCCTTCCCTGTGGCATGCAACTCTTTGATACCAGCTAAGACAATAGCAAGATTCAGCAATAACTTGTAGACTAAAAGGAAAAACAGAACCACTGAACAACACAACAGAAAGGACTGTTTCCACATTGGTTGAAATTGAACACACTTGTAACCAGCCATTTCTGGAGCGAAAAATGTACAACTCTGCTTTACTTCATGGTTTCTGCTCTCACATTCAAGAGTACCTGCAGCACAGTTATGAGCTGGAATTGCACCGCGACTGTGGGGATAAGGTTATGACAACACACAACCCGAGATCTCTATCAGTGATTTGTGTTCTGAGAGATTACAGATTCTTATCTTGTGGCATTACTTGTAGTAATCAGTCAATTTTGACAGCTAATCTAAAGGTCCGTAAGTATTGTTGCTCAGAAGCTCGGCAGGTATTGCTGAGATCTGCTTTCAGATAGCCCAACTATTTACCTACTCTAAAAAAAACACATACCAAAGGATGTGCTTTATCTCCTCACCAGTGGGTTAAAGCTAAAGGAGAACGAAGTGCAACTCATGGACCCAGAAGTTAAACCCCAAACCAGCTCCATTTTTCAGAGGGGACATTGACCACATTCCAGTGCATACCCAACCACAATGAGAATTATTTATCGAGATGGTTCAACTGCGGGTAAACAAGGACAGATTTTCAGTCAAGCTTTATTTCAAGTCTGAGGGACAACTATTGCCATCATATGATGATAATATGACTAGCAAACATACCTACCCCGGTAGCACTTCAGCCACAAACACCATCAACTATAAACAGCTGAAAGAGTCACATTGAAGCTTGTTGACAAACACTGAATTTTACAATCCAATACCACATTACAATGTGAGCAATACATGCTGAAATTTATGGAGCCTGTGGTTAAAATCTCTTGGCATTTCACCAGGCTCAGTCTTATAACCTGTGCCATTTTATCTCGTCGCACTGGCACATATGCTGACAGGTTTGCACAAGGGGCCTTTGTGGATAGGAACAATGAGAGAGGCGCGCACAGAACAGGAAAATGGGTGGTGACCACCAAGGACTGGAAAAAAAGCTTCTTTCAAAGGAAGGTCTTTGAAAACATTCATTACACCCCACCCAGCTATTTTCACTACAATATTTCAGTACATAAAACAACACAGGGAAAATAAACAGACCACCCTTATAAATGATGTAGGTTCTCCAATCCCTGAAAAAAGACTGATGAGCCGTAATACCACAGAAATCTTCACCAAGCACAGTTGTGTAAGAGGTCTGCAAGCATCCAAGTAACCTTGCTCCAGCAACAGTCTCAGGTGCATCCAGTTTCTCTACATAAGCAGAGTAAACTAAGTATCTTTACTTTCAGAATAAAGCCATCAGCATTTGAAATGGCGCTGGATGGTAAATAAATGACGGCAAGCATTCATAGGGATCATAAAGTAAATATATTGCAACAACTTAAAAAAAAGTGTTACAGAAGTGAATGGCTTTCCACAATGCATTCCAGTTGTGCTTTTTGGTTTGTTGTTTGCTAATTCACCAGTTAAAGTTAGAACTAACAAAATGTTTAGGATAGAACAGCTACAAGACAGAAAAGGAGCAATGAAACTGATCCATAATGAAATGGAGCTCTGAAATCAGCACATATTCAAGGGTAGAGCCCAGGCTTTCACCAAGTCTCGTCTCCACCACAGTTGGTGAGGTTACAAGTAAAGCACAGATAGAGCAGGCGAACCCCATCCCAAACTTGGGAATGCAAAATGATGTCCATCCTTTTCACAAGGTTTTGGGCTGCCCTGTGTTGATGCCTTCCACACTGATCGGGACCCTAAATTCAGGCAGCAGAGCATCTTTAAAGGAAATTCAGCCAGCTTGATGATCACATTGCTTTGCTTCAAGCATACAGTCTTTGCGCTGAATGCTCGAAATATAACGCACAACAGCTCAAAACAAAATGTTGTTTCTCTTTAAAAGAACGTCCAAAGCAATCATCTAAATTACTTTGCATCACTGTCTGATAAGAAGCCATGTCTTGTCCTTCCAAAGTGTCAAATCCTTTAAACACTGCTGCTAATAAAGCTAACAAAACAGCTCTTGTAATAAAATCTTTATGAAATGATGTTGACTCTTCTTTACTTATTGAACCTTGGTCATTTGAATATGTGCTCAGTTATGATGCAATTTAACGGTCTCTCTGTCTCTTGACTTGTGGTCACTTGTAGTCATGCACAATAAGATGGATGTCCAGAGAGCCAGAAAGACAGATTAAACAGCCACTTCTCTAGTAAGGAGGGAACAATAGTTCTTAAGAACAACAATACAGACATTCCTAAATTTTGATTATTCCATGTCATACAGTTTCCTCGACTTCCTGAAACAACTATCCAGTGTAAATCCTGAGAGCCAGGCCGCATTTTTTGCACTGTGGAATGCAAGTTTTGTCTGCACAAGCATCCTGGAACACAGGTCATTCTCAGTTCCAGCTTTTCTTTCAGATAGCTGTTATTTTACACAGTACCATTTCAGCTGCCCATCTCCTCTTAATTTAGCCATCAGGTAAACTGAGATGCAAGTGATAAGTTGCATTCACATTGGTGTGATTCTGATCTCTTAGTATTGAGGTCTGTCGCTCATTTAAACTGATAAAATAGAAAACCAGTAGCTTGATTTACAGCTAAAATCAGCAACTGGAGGTCTCGTACATCAGAGGAACTGGTACCCTGACTGCACACTCTTGTACGCACACCTGATTACCACCCATCAGTAACTGAGTCAGGCTCTTTCAAACAACTGTGGTGGGAAGAATAAAGAAACCATTGATCACAAAGTAGCACAAGTCACTGAAATGCTACTTATCTGAAAACAACACTCATCATTTCTTAGCAAAGCCTTTTCCTTGGCTGCCTGCGTCACTGTGATGAGCATTCTCATGGCTGACCTGCCTCTCAGGATCTGGCAGAAACAAGAGGGACACCGAAACTCTGGTACTCGAGGAGGAAACGGTTGTGGCCTCTCCACACTCAACTACAGAATTTCAAGTATTCTAAAAATTAAGGCTTGGTTCTGTCAGGAAATGGCCGCCAGCACATCTGATCCATAGCCCTAAATAATTAATTGCACACTACACAAAAACTTGCAAAGGGAACTGATAGCAGTAAGGGCTGTCTACATTTTCTATTACAAACCAAGAATAACCGGACACAGTCATTCTTTTTCAGCATTCCTTGCTTTATCTGTGTTTCTTTTCCTACTGCTGCCTACTGACTCTTTAAATTCCTGTGTACGTAGAATCAGAGAATGTCTGCTCTAGACAAGTATAAATCAATGAATAGGAAGCAGCAAAACTGGGAAGCATGTAATATCAGATTTCTCTCTCTTTTCTTCTTTTTTACTTCAAAATTATGAAGTAACAAAATCAGTATTTTGCCATTATTCCCGATGGAGCTTTTATTTTTCTTGAAGATAACCAAACAAGGCACACATTGCATATATTGTGCCTGATTCCCATCTCCATCACCATCCCATTTCCGCAGAAGGGCAGGAGGTGGGAATCTAAGAACAGTAATAAGTTACAGTTACAACAATAACATGGTAAATAAAAAATCAGTTATTTGACAAAATAAGATCTTCTCTTTAATTTAATACATTTTACTGTCACCATCTTACTATTAAAATCCCTTGTATTCCCTAGAAGACATGCTACAAATAGACATAGCTTGGACATACATCAGAATTTCACATTTCAGTTGTGCTAGCATCAGCAGAGGGATAAAACAAACACAGAAAGAATAATGATCCTCCCTGCTAAGGCAAAACAGCACAACTCCATGGGCTTAGCAGATGGTCCACTTTGCATTGGGGTGCGGTACCTCCATATTTCATTGTTCTCTTTCTAACTGTATCAGCCAAATTTCTCACAAGGTAGCCCAAGATTCACATGCTGAAATGCATCTAAACATACCAATACACGCATAAGTGGCCACAAACATTACACAAAACAGACGGTACTTACTTCCCAAGATGAGGACAAAGGTGTGCTCATCCTTTTTGAGCTGAGTCCCATCAGCTCCCAGTGCAATTTTAGAAACAACCCTTGTGCCTCCTTAGAGCAGTTCTTGGAAAACGCAACCTTTTCTTCTTGTCCTTTTCTAAATTAAATTACTTAATCAACCTGAATATGGTTGTTCCAAAATTGTCTGTTTTTTAGGAGAAGTAGAAAGAATAATAATAATGATAATAATAATAAATAAACTCTACTCACTGCCCAAAATAATGATTTTGTCATTAGGAAAGACAACTGGGATAGTGTGCGGGCCAAAGATGAGGTAACAGTTGTACCACAAGCCTACTCCAAATGCTAGTGCAAAAGAGTGACGAGACAGGCACAGAGCAAGCAGGATGTACCTGTATTGTTCATGCTGAATCCAAAAGGCAAAATTGCTTGCATTAATATATCCTTTTGAGTTGTATTTGTATGCCAGTGTGGTTAACTACATTTGTACAAAACACACTGCCACGGCCAAGAGTAGTTATAAAAGGATTTTTATTCCTCCATAGGAAAAAATAATAGAAAATTCCTCCATACACAACACGCAACATGAATAAATACTTAAATCTTTTACTGGAACAGCCAGCGTAAACTGCATTTAAGATTAAGAAAGCTTAATAATGCAATGTGTATAGCAAAAAACATCAGTAATTACTTTTAAAGAGCAGGGCACAGCACAATGTTCATTTTAATATGACTTAATGCAGTTTTTAGTCAATTGTGAATAGTCAATAGTGTTATTTATGAAATAACAAACCTCAAAGAAATACATCTTATGTATGTCATTTTACTCCCATTTTTCTTCATCTTATTCACCATTGTATAAATCAACTACCAATTATCAACTTTTCCCCTCTATTCTTTTTGTTATTTCCTCAAACATGTAATAGACTTCCACCAATTTCTGGGGATTTTCCCATTAGTCATTCAAAGAAAACTTGAAAACATTAAAAATAAATAAATAAATAAAATCCTCCAAGGACTGTTACAGAAGAGTCATTAATACAGCAAATTCACACTGGTGAATGTTCAGTGGCAGAGAGATCCTCCACCTCAGATCACCACTTAAGAATTAAATAGGTGATCTTTATGAAAGACATTAAATAAAGCTTTATTATCTACCATTAAATGTTTACGACAGCTGAGAATACGCTGTTTAGCTTTCACTGATGAAAGCTGAAAAAGCCTTTCTGGAAGTCCAGCAAGAAAACTTGCCCACAGTGTTACAAGAAGCAGAAAAGCCTATTGATCTAGTATATCACCAACAAAACTTCAGATCAGAGCAGAAGTGTCAGCCTGTGCCTCTGTAGAGACAGAGATTTTATACATTATGATTATAGCATGTTTTATTAAAATCCTGAATGAAGACATGTTTCCCTGAAGCTCTGACTTACTAAGAGCTTGGAAGAAGGATGAATGACAGTGTCAAACCTCATCAGTCCAGAAAGGATGAATAACAATAACCTGTCTAACCTGTAGATCAGAGGTTAAAGGATTCACTTGAATTAAAACAATTTGAATCTGAGCATTTCTTTAAAAGAACAGCCTGAACAATTTATATAACTTTCATGGATGGAGACTCAACCCATTCTAATATTTAGTAGGTTGTTCTACTGGTCAGTCACCTTCACCAGCAAAATATTTGCACAGGTTTTATTTTTCCTCCATAAGAATTAACTTCTCACTGTCTATTTTTATAGGTCTGAAGTTATTCTGGGCATATAGGTGTGCCAAGTGGATACCACTCGACTTTCAGCCTCTGTTTTATATTCTCAGAACAATCTTCTAACCAGCAGGTCTTGCGTCACCAAAATATTCACAGAAACATCATGCAAATTCAAAACAAGCATTTAAAAATCAGAAAACCTCAGGCTGAGCAGCAAAGAATGCAGAATTACAAACTGGAGTCTGGCCAGAGGGGAGAGGAAAGATAGAGAAACAACGAAGATAAGCTGTAGGGTTTGGAGAGAGGGAAAAAAAACCACACAGTTCCCAGAAAATACAGTGTTTGCACCTACTCGGACGATTCCTCCTTCTCCATTACAAATGTATCAGTTACAGTAAACTTAGGTGCTTTTGGAATTACACTATGCACCATCACACATGATGGCAGGAATATTTCTACAGATGAACTGTGACTGACAGTAAAAATCTATGAGCGGCTAGAGTTCCTGTAAAGTCTGCTGCCCTAAAAGGGCTGAAGTGCCGTGGAGCATGTCTCTGGCATAGGGTGGACTTAGAACAGTTCTGGACAGTCAACCTCCATACGTGCCTTTCTCATGTATTTTGGGAGCTACGGCTACTTGAAATATTAAACTTCTCACTTCCTCCAACACAAAGATGCCAGGGAACATCAAACAAACAAACAAACCCATGAAACTTGGTCCAAACAGTGGTCCTTGCAGTAATGTGCAGATGAGGACCCAACAGGGACCCAGTAGAATCTTGGATGAAGGACAAATGTGATGCTACAAAATCAAAGTTTCTCCCTTACGTGATCCCCCACAGGGGGAATTGCGGCTGTCTTTGGGACTGATTCTCACCTCACTAAATTAACTGAAAAAAGAGTTATCCTGATGTCTGTAGGTAAAAGATTACAGCACAGCTCTTCAAAATGAGTTTTGGTTTCTGTTTTCTTGTCTTGTGTCAGTGACAGTAAACAGAAAATACTTTGCTTTCAGATTTGCCTATGACATGCAACACTTCTTGTATCAAATCAGCTGCTAGAAGAAGGCAGCCACTGTTTAGCAAGGGAAGGACCATCCAAGTTTCTGCATAAGTTCTATTACTTGGTAGCCAAGAAGATGAAGGTTTGGGTTTTTTTTGGTTTGTTTTTTGTTTTTTAATTAAAAAAAAAGTAGGTTCCCCACAAACTGTGGGGAACAAAATTGGGGGGTTGCGTGGAAAAAGTATTCTCTACAAGTCTGTTACTTAAAAAAAAAAAAAAAAAAAAAAAACAATGAAAATGTCATAGAATTTCATAGGCCAAGGAATAATGAATGTTTTGGTAGCTTATAATATAGTATTTCCAGTGTCTCAAAAATGTGCATAACATTGTAGGAAAAAATAATAGAAATATTGAGGAGTATTAGAAACTGATAACATTTTAAGTAAAGCAAGAAGGATCATTAACAGAGCTCCATTAAATGATGGTCTCTACCACAAAGAGGTTTGAGCATGGAGAAAACTGGAAACCAGATTTTTATCAAACCATCTCTGGAGGAAGTAGATAACACAATTCAGAAAATGGGAGAAAGATTTGGGAGTGCCGTCAGCAGACTTTGGGAGAGGAAGGGGAAAGGAGACAACCCAAAAAAATCCCATGGGCGCAGAAAGACTTCAAGGGCATGGAAAGTATTTTAAAGTGCAGACACAGAATTAGATAAAAGGCAAAGTGGAAGAACTTTTCACCCCAAGTGTCTTGCTTCACACAGGGTGAAAGGTGCAAGTGTGGCTGAAATACAGGAATATCTGGACTCTGTTAAGTCCCAGTTATGCAAGCAGAGATCATCCCAATTAACTAAGCTTTGAGAACAGTCAGAAGGACAAAGATAAATTCTGTTGAACTCCATGAATAACATTTATGATGAAAAGGCT
The DNA here is from genome assembly GCA_002909625.1 of Bambusicola thoracicus. Lineage (NCBI taxonomy): Eukaryota > Metazoa > Chordata > Aves > Galliformes > Phasianidae > Bambusicola > Bambusicola thoracicus. Next base: position 100,796 of record PPHD01000122.1, read on the forward strand.
CCAACCTGCCCAGCAGCTTCATCAGCCTTGTCTGCCAAGACTTAGATCAGAAATGACCTAAAAGATCCACTTGTCATCCCCACAAAGATATTGTAAAGAAGAAATGTTACTGTGTAAAATCTTCTAGAAAGAAGTATCTCCTCTGCTCTGTAGTACCTTCAAAGAACCATACAAGACTACAACTGTGCAGATGCAACTTTACACTGAGATCTATTTTCTATATGCACAAGTATTTTCAGCCCTCTTACGCTGCTGAACCAACTTGCTCTTTCCTCACTCATGTAAACCATTCCAGATGGCTCAGTAGGCCTCATGATTGCACCTCTGCATCCAAGATTACCCTCAGCCCTTCTCAGAAAGGTCTATGTTCCTTAAGTAGGACATGTCTCCCTTCCAGCAGCAACATTTTCATTTACTGAAAGCCTCTGGCAACGTCTTTCCCACCTCTGGCCTGAACAAACTGCTGTCAGTCCGCACAGCTCAGGTCTCACGTGTTTTACCTCTGGTCTAACTGGTTACCTAAGCTCCCTAAAATAGCAAATTTTCAAGCACACATCCACTTCTGAATACAACATAACTCAGCAGACCTAGAGGCACCGAGCACATGCAGCCTCCTCCCTGTAGACAAACTGAACGCGCAAGAGCTCTCATGTGTTTCACACTGACTTTTCAGCACAGAGAGTATCTTTCTAAAGCTCTCAATGTCTAATACTGCTGTTTTCAAAGGTTTTGTGGTTTACTCCCAGGGAATACAGGATTCTTTTTTTCTGTAGAGAGATAGTTTTGTCCAACATCCATTCATAGCGACAGTATAACAAATCCATATGTAGATAAGACAGCAAAGCTACTCCTCTCTCCTACTTCTACTTGTGTACTAGAGCTCACCCTCTGGCCTTTGTTTCTGCATGAACACCAGTTTTGCAACTCCATTTTGTTCTAAGGCCTGTTTGTTAACCAACAAACGCTGTGCCAATGCATTAGACTGCTCTGCTACCCAGCTGTGGTGATAAACCTCTGAAGGCCCCTCCATGAAATACACTTCATGTTCATCTACTTGAATAGTACTGCAAAATAAGAACCTAATTATCAGTATTGATATATTAACATGTTTTAACAATTTTTTTTTCCTAAACACTTCCTAAACGCAGAAGGAATACACACAAAATATTGAATAATACAGAAAGAATCCTCAAAGTATTATGACATCATAAACTTATAATGACAGCGTTCAGCTGCAATAAATAGTAAAGCACTTCAGAAGAACAGACACACATCACTTGAAAGGTTTTGTTGGCTAAAAATACTCTAAGAATTTCTGAAATGTGACACTTTCTCCTACGTTAACTCTTGCACAATAAAATAAAGCAGCAGCTTTGTACTTCACACAAGCCTGTACCTTTCTGAGGTTGTCTGACCAGGGCTTTGTGCTCCAGCTGATACTCTGCACAGACACACTGATGAATAGTTTCCTTAACTCCCACAGTGCCCTTGCTTTATTTTTTGGGGCAGGGAGAGTGAGTACATCTGCTTTCCCAGGCTGCCTGGTCCAGCGAGGCCCTGCCTTCCTCAGGATTACAGGCATAACCATGAAACAGCAAAACAGCAACTGGCAGCAATAGCGGGAGAAAGAGTACTGGAGAAAGGGCAGGTTTTTTGAAGGATGGTCGGGAGCAGGCCAGTCAGGAATGTGGCAGCATAACCGTCCTTGACATTTTCAAACTGGCAAGCACTGTACAGCGGCAGTCAGACTGCAAACATAGAATGCTTTTAGGTACCACAATTAGAGTTGAGCAGTTGCTCCAGTGTGGCCATTCACAACCAAATGTCTTTAAATAAATACTTCTACAAACTACATATGGACCAGTGAGTGTGTTCGGCTATAACAAGAAATCAACCCTCTTTGAAGTATTCCTCAGCTAATATCCGGTTCTTACCCTGGAAACTGGCTTTCCAACTTAAAAATAGTATGAATTCCAGTCATTTTTAAAAAAATGATGACTCAATTTCAATAGAGATAAAGCTAGTTTAAAAATATATTATAAGATTTAAAAAGGTTTGTGTACATTGCTGCATACAGACATTGGGACCACAACACATGTACAAACATGAGGCTCAGCAGTCAGTGCATCTGCCTCCTCATTTTTGAGTTTCTGTGAGCAACTGGGGCACGGCTTCAAACTTAATTTTTATGGCTTAATGATTGAAATAGCTAAACAAAACAAATAAACAACAAAAACAGACAAGAGGCAGCTATGAGCCTCACTCACCTAAATACACCTCCAAGAATGAATTAAGGCTTCCACAGTAAACATCACATAATCCATGGTAAGTTTACAAGAGCTACCAGCACTGCAAGGAGTTAAACCATTTTTTCATTTTTCATCATTAGTGAACACATTCTTAAAGTTAGGATGGATAGAATTATACTGATACAGCACCTCAAAGCACTAA
>PPHD01000123.1:0-55075 GCA_002909625.1 Bambusicola thoracicus
AGAGGGGTGGAGCACCTCTCCTATGAGGAAAGGTTGAGGGAGCTGGACTTGTTTAACTTGGAAAGAAGGCTCTGAGGACACCTTATTGTGACCTTCCAATATTTGAAAGGAGTGTATAAACTGGAGGGAGAATGACTGTTTACTAGGGTGGATAGTGATAGGACAGGGGGGAATGGTTTTAAACTGAGACGGGGAGGTTTAGGTTAGATATTAGGAGTTTTTCACACATAGGGTGGTGACACACTGGAACAGGTTGCCCAAGGAAGTTGTGGATGCCCCATCCCTGGAAGCATTCAAGGCCAGGCTGGATGTGGCTCTGGGCAGCCTGGTCTAGTGGTTGCTGACTCTGCATGTAGCAGGGGGTTGAAACTAGAGGATCTTTGAGGTCCTAGGCCATTCTATGATTCTATAAAGACAGGCTGAAAGAGCTGGGCTTGTTCAGTCTGGAAAAGAGAAAGCTGCAGGGAGACCTTACTGGGGCCTTCCAGTATTTAAAAGGAGTTTAGAAACATGAGGGAAATCAACTTTTTACAAGGGTAGATAGTGACAGGACAAGGAGGAATGATTTTAAACTAAAGGATTGAAGATTTATATTAGATGTCGGGGAAGGTTTTTACTGAGGAAGTGGTGAGGTGCTGACACAAGCTGCCCAGAGAGGTTGTGGATGCCCCATCCCTGGAGGTGTTCCAGACCAGGCTGGATGGGACCCTGGGCAATCTGTTCTAGTGCTTGATCTAGAGATTGGTGACTCTGCCTGTGGCAGGGGTTTGGAACCTGATGTTTCTTGAGGTCCCTTCCAACCCAAGCTATTCTATGATTTCTATGATAAATAGTTCAGAATTAGGAAAAGAAGGATGTAAGCAAAATGTCCCAACTTTTTCACTGGGAAGTTTGGAGGGTATTTATGTGCCAGTCTCAGTTTACATATGAAATTTAAGACATTGGAAGCCCAGTTTATCAAACATACAGGTAATTAAGGCTGATTATATACATAATGCAGAACAGATATGTCAGATGTGGACAAATATAGCCAAAAGCAGGCAAGTCAAAGGGAACTTGTATGCAAATATTCTGGAAGAACTTTGAGCACATTGCATTGCAAGAACAAAGCACAAGGGAAACACTGCCACAATTGAAAGTTGCACTGAGGATTGTCATTCTTTGACACAGATAGTTCTTATTTCCAAATAAAAACATGTTTGTTTCTAGCTAGAAACAAGGAGCTCTCATGGCTGAAGAAAACAGATGCTTGGATTTGCCAGCCACGTGGAAGAATGAGCAGTGTTTTCTGTTGCATTTATAGAGGAGTCCAAGGGCCATGAATTGTAGGGGAAGCTGAGATCTAAAAATGCTAGTAATTAGTCTTTATATTGAAATAAAGCATATGATATGCTATGCGATTGGTTTTATTATCCCCTCCATGGAAGAATACTTTGGCATTTTCTGCTCCATGATTTGTGATCGACAACCCCACTACTTGAGCTACCTACGCATTGGCTGAGGACTTGGAGTGAAATACTGAATAATGAGGAGATGCAGATTTTTCCTTTCTTGCTATATTGGCAGCACAATTTACGTTGTATGCTGCTCAAATTGTTTTGACAGCACACCAACCTGCTGGTGGGTGGTGGTGTCAGATAAACTGTCAAACACACAGTTACTGGTAGAAGATAAAAATCAGTTGCACCTGTGTAAATCTGGAGTAGTTTTCTGTTGTTCTTTTTTCTAGTGCTTCCTCCAGAATTTGTCCTTGGAAGAATGTAGTACCTGCCTCCTAAAACATGTACTGTGTTTCTCTTTTTACTTGTGCCCTGTGCTGGGCTCTGGCTACACAGTTCATTCTGGCTTTCTTTCTGTATCCAACAGAAAAGGCAACAGTCAGTGATAATATTGTCATTTGGAGCAAGACATTCCTATAAACCATGTTTTTTGGATGGAAAAGTAAATGTTGCACAGAGCTCTCTGCTCCCCATGTACTGCTAGCAAGCTGAATGTCATTAAGTGAAGGATTTACTGCAGGAACAGAACAACGGACCCCTCTTTGCCCATAAAAAAGTGTTAAGGGCATTATGTACAATGCTTACAAGTAAGCAAAAATACCAATTTCCATTTGCCTCTTTCTTCATTGTAGGTTCTTATGTTTTGCTACCACAGATACAAAATCTTACGACTGTGGGGCACATTTGTTGTTTCTTTTTTTGTGAAGACATGCCTTTGTGTTATGCTCACTGCAAGATATTTAGTATTGGCCAAAACATAGTTAGGATGCCAAGTACAGAAATATTAGAGAGTGGTGAGGCACTGGTGTGGCTGCCCAGAGCAGTTGTGGTGCTCCATCCCTGGAGGCGCTCAAGGCCAGGTTGGATAGGGCCCTGGGCGGCCTGAGCTGGTGGGGGGCAGCCATGCCCACGGGGCAGGGGTTGGGGCAGTATGGGCTTTCAGGTCCCTTCCAACTTGAGACATTCTGTGGTTGTATTATTCTATTTTCTTTGTCTTTCATCACATTCTTCATGTGGTTTTCTATGGCAAATGCGTAATTTATAAACTTCACATAACACAGGTGGTAACCTAAGTGATCACATCTGTTTCTGTTACTAAATGAAGCATGTGCTCCTTTGGTTTCTGGTAAAAATATACAACAGAATAGTATATACGGCAGTGTGATTCATTGATTAGCAAATTCAGTGTTCCTAGAAGCATGCTGTAAATGTATGGTTTGTCATTGGGAAACAGGTTTTGCACCACGCTCCTGACTTAGCTGCAAGTTGTTGAAAGGTAGCAAAGAATATTCCTGTTAGCTCAGTTGTTCTGCAGTCTTGAGACCGTTATTTACTCCAGCAAGCAAAAGAAACAGCCAAGTTGTTAGGGCATATATCAAAATATGGTAGCATAATGAGAATAGGGATGGGACAGGCCTTATGTCCCTCCCAGGAATACCAGTGCTGATGTTTTTAGTATTTGTGGTAATGATATCGATCACGGTTTTGCAGCAATTTTTTTTCACAGATTTATTTACCTGACAATTGCTGTTTAACTGATAGAAATTTATTCTGCCTGCTGATCAAAGTAAAAAGAAATGTGCATGAGCACCTTAGATGTTTCCATAAACTAGGTGCTATCAAACTATGAACATTTTCACATGTAAGGAGAAGGAGAATGCTCCCTTGTGAACTCTGTGCTAGTTAACCTTTTTCTGCCTCTATTTTTGGGGCATAGAGGAAGTTATACTGGGGAGAGGTGTTTACTGCAGCCAGATTTTGGACTTGAAAATCACATGAGTATGTACGTAGGAGTGGAATCATCCTCTGAGTACAATTCCCTCTTCTTCATGTGCACTGTGTTTCTGTCAACGTTGTCCATGAGAAACTGTCTTTGTACCCTCCAGGACACAGTTTGCATCTGTTTGAAGTGTTTGGACAGTAGAGCCACTGAAACTAGCGAAAGCGGCTTGCTCTTAGTTAAGCAGTGTACTCTGTGACAGAAAATATTTGTCCCTTTATGGTGGAAATCTTAAGTGAATCAACTGGATTATGTTTGATGGAGGTTGAGGGGGAGAATTGATATATACGAAAATCTGAAAATGAGAAAATGCAGAAGTGCACCCTCATCCCCAGTGCAAAATACAATACAACAGGGATAATGAAAGAGCTCATAGAAAGACCAAATGCAGTCTCCGACAAACAGGAAGCTAGCAGTGGTATTCCGGTGTTAGGCAACGCTGAAAGGAGAAATGAATATAGGCATGTGATCAGTGCTGTGTATTCTTGCTGTTCTGTGCAAATTTAAGGGAGTGTAATGTAATTAATAAGATCTTTTACTCAATTTCAGTGGCAATTTTAGATCTCGCAGACTTGTAGTATGGAAACAGTACCTTCATTATCAGCCTTCTGTGTGTTGCTGTCCATATTTCTCTGGAGTCAGTTTGATGCAGTTGAGTACATTTTGCCTGTATTTAAAAACTCAAGGTGTATCAAAAATTTTCAATGGAAGCAAAATCTTGTGGGGAAGAAGGATGATAAAGAGGAAGGAAGGGAGATTTTACTCTATAATCATGATAGAAATGTTTTGCATCTGTTATTGGCAGGTTCGTGTTTACTTGGCAAAGTGGCTTTGGGTTGAATAACAAGACATAATTCTTAGGTGGCTGTTGCCAGATTTAATTACTCAATTGTATCTTGAAAAAACTAGGCTTTCCATCAGTGGAACAGAAACAACAATCTCAGTGTTAGCATGCTGTTACAGTGGAACTTTAATGAGGATGTATTGACAGTTGCTTTACTTTACTGATGTAAATTAGAATAATGAGCAAAAAGGTCTAAAAATTATTCCACTGTTAAGATCAGGAAAATGTTAAGACTTTCCACAATGATTTTGTCCTTAAATTATTCAATTAAAGCTTGCTAGAACACCACAACAATGAGCTTGTAGCATTTCACAGAAGGTAATGATCTCATTTCAGGTATAGAAGGGTAATGAAGAAAGATTTCAAGAAGGAATGTGGTATTAAGTTGGTTTTGGTAAACTTTCACCCCATCATTGGTTGCATAAAGGCAAATACACTTTGTGTAAGAAACCAGCAAATAAACAATACATGCAGTAAAACAGCAGACAGTTGCCTTTTCCATGGTAACAGTTAATTTTCTCTTTGTTTTGGAATGCTTGATGTGACACAGTTTGGCCTCAGTTTGAAAGGTTAGAAGTCCCTGAAAAATCATGCTTCTCTAATATGTTGAAATGCCTCATGTACTTAGCAGCGCTTTTCAGACTTCATGCCCACAGTGTGATCTTTTTCACCAGGTATATGAGTGCCTGGAGGCAGTGTAAGAGTTTTACAAGGCTGTGCTGTAGTGTAAACTCACAGTCACGCTGGCAGCTAACCAAAGTAGAGCTTATGGTGGGGGAGCACGACTAGGAATTGGAAAGATGGTGCCTGGTGAGAGACATGCAGCTGTGCCTTGCTGGATATTTGTTGGGGTCGCTCTCTTTTCCCAGGTAACAGGGATAGGACAAGAAGTAATGGTGTTAAGTTGCATCAGGTGAGGTTTGGGTTGGATAGTAGGGAGAATTTCTTCTCAGGAAGAGTGGTGAGGTGGTGACACAGGCTGCCCAGGGAAGTGATGGAGTCACTGTCCCTGGAGGTGTTCAAGAACCGTGTGGATGTGGCTTGTTAGAAGTGCTGTCCCTAGGACAGATGCTGGGAAATTTTGCCTCCTATCATGGCACATCAGGGAATCTTTGGTGAACTGGATTTACAGAGTACATATTTTGAAAAGTGGAATTACTCTTCTGTACCATCCTGTCATGTTTCCAATAAAGTAACATCTTTTTATGTTTTCTTTTATCTTACACCGTTTGTGTCACAGAACTCTGTCTGTTTAGATGCCCTGTATTAATCCTTATAATTAGGCAACTTGGAATTATTCTCATTAAGGTTTCTCATATAAATGCTTCCCTATTTCATAGGGAAACACTTCCCATGTTACGTGGCTCTGGTGGGAGTCAAGCTGAGGTCTCTTAAGTCCCAGCCTTGGACTCTATCTGTACGGAGGAACTTTTCTTACCTATGAGGTGCAGGCACACTGTGTTGTATTCCCATAGAATCACAGATTCATAGAATCCTTAGAGTTGGAAGGGACCTTTATAGGTCATCTGTGGGAATACAAGGAGAACTATTCAGAGCAGAAGCTGTAAAGCAAGATAAACAGCAGTCATCTAGTCCAACTCCCCTGCAATGATAAATAGATAAGATCGCCCAGAGCCTGGTCCAGCCTGGCCTTAAAAATCTCCAGGAATGTGGCATTTACCACATCCCTGGGCAGCCAGTTCCAATGCTTCACCACTCTCACTGTAAAAGACTTTTTCCTTCTATCTAAACTAAATCTACCCTCTTTAAGCTTGAAACCATTCCTTGTTCTATCACAACAGGCCCCGCTAAAGAGTGTGTCCCTTTCTTTCCTGTAGCTCCCCTATAGCTATTGAAAGCTGATTTTCCTTCAGACTACATACAAAATCCAGTATTGTTCTCTGTTTCATCCTTGGAGTATGCCTGATAGTCTGCAGATTGGCATAAAATCATCTTAAATTCTTTTTCTCTTTTATTTTTTTTTAACTGTATCCAGGGTTTTGATGCACTTGAAAACACTTTCCTCGATGTCATTATGACAATTTTCTGAAATGAAAGCAGCAGCAGTATGATCTGTGACCGCAACAATTCTGAGCCCTTAACAGCACTGCAGAATCAATTGGAGAAGAGCTTTCTTGTGTGGTGTCTTCAGACACAGAGAGCCTGGTATGAGATTGCCATAGAAACCCTTGTGGAGGATGTATAAGTCATCCGGCTTTGTTTATTCTGATCTAATAACAAGTGAATTTCTCCAGCCAGATACTTCAAATGAGGCATGGTTTTGGCAGGCTCTTTTCATCTTTCTGAGGCAGATAGTATTTTGAACTCATGGAGTGTATGGAAGGAGCATGGCCAGCAATTTGGGGTCCTCTGCAGCTTTATCTCTAAGCCAAACTCAGAGGCTGTGAAGGAGTCAACCAACACAACAGTCTTGGGTACTGGAAGCCATGATGATGATGGCAGGAATAACAGGGTGAGGAAAATGTCTCCAAGTGTAGTATGGTGAAAGGCTGTGAAACAGTGCATGCTGCAGTCACAGGAAGGGCCCTATGTGCGCTTGTCAAGGCATAGGTCTCCAGCTTAGGAAGGAGAAGGCACTCAGGTGGGCTGGCAGTGATAGAAATATCTGTGCTACCGTCGTACAGGCATACACAAGTGTATCATGAAATGTTTTGCTTGAGTCCCACCTGTGGCCTGGGAGGTCATAGCCCACTGCTTGTCATGGCCTGGTGCGCTATGCTCGCGGGGCAAGATATTGTAGCTGGTTTCAGAGCAGCGTGTGGTGAGGGGGCATGGCAATACCTTTTGAGGCTAATTAGCCCGTGTCTCAGAAGCACACAGGCTTTGTGACCTGTGGGGTTCTCAAGACATGCATGTGGAAGCACCTCTGTGTAGCATACTTCAGTTCTAACCAGAAAGGAGCTGAAGAGTTGAGTTCAGCACAATAACAATCTTCAATCAGCATAGTTTGTTTGTCTTCTCCCCAGCCTCTATCCCTGCCTACCTTTTTTGCTGGTTTTATTCTGTTAAGAGAACAAAACTATTTTTATCTGGGATTGCTCTGTTTGTTTGTTTATTTATTTATTTATTTACATTTTCTGCATAAATATACATATGTTTATATTTGACCTTTTGAGTCTCATCTTCAGCTTTTAATCTTAGGGAGATAAAACTATCACCGCCTCTGCTTATGCTGCGTCATTGGCCTTTCAAGTTTCGTAAACCTGAATTTACAAATTGGCACTGTTTTTAATTCTGATACAGGCTCTCTGCCAACTGCTGTTAAGTTACCACTGTCCTGGTGTATCTCTTGTCCTTTTCCAGTCTCTATAGCTCTGAACCTGGGTTTTTGCTGTGGTTTTTTTTTTTTTTGTTGTTGTTGTTGTTTTTTGCATCAGTCCACAGTCACTCTTGGGTTAACAATAACAAATCTAAAAATCTGTTTGTCTGGAGTGCAAGATTAACAAAAAAGCAAGATAGAGAACCTTGGTCATATTACTACGTGTTCTTCATCTTTTAGCTGCCTTTCTTTACAAGACACATCATATAGTTAAGGTATGAACCAACATTCAAGTTAGCTTCCACCCTAATTCACTGAAACCATTATTCTTCCTGAAGAGCTGTAGTGTGGCTATAGCTGTTGTATACAGTATAAAATAAGAGGAAAGGTTGTCAGTCTTCAACACTAATGAGGTTATCGGATTTGCAAACATTTTTTCATACCTAGACCTGATTTTCTGCCATTTCATGTTCCTATGCATATTTTTAAAAAACAGGTATCTATCCAATATCTATGCATCTCATATATATAGACTTTGTTGTAAAAAGAATTACCATTTGTGCCTGAGTGTCTAATTCATAAAGAATATATAAATTCAATTTTCCATTTTATGTGTTTAGGAAATCCACATTTTTGTGACAGTAACCAATGCGAATTTTTGAAAAGTCATTCTTCCAAACATAAAAATATTTATTTATAAGAAAATGCTGCAGTTTGTGTTTCCAACACTGAAGACTTACGTTGTCTATGTTTGTGCTGAGGATGAGAACGCTATCAGCAAATGGACTTAAGAACGAACAATAACTATAATTAACTATCTTGTCTGTAGTCTCTCATGCAGGAAAAGCTATTGAAAAAAATTATATCGGTTTATAAGATCTTCACTCCTACTGAGAACTTTTTTGTCAGTGTAAGACGTTTGAACTTCCTCTCCTTGTTCCCAGTAAATCATGTCCCACCACCATATTAAAAGATCACATACACAGAAGTTTATGGGCTCTTCTATACTGTTCTCAGAATAAACGAGTACTCTTGGTGCTGCTCAGAACCTTAGAATGATTCCTCTCATCAGACCTTTTAAGACTTGCATTCTTTGTGGGCTCACGAACAGTTGCTTTTAATCAAATTTTGAAGTAGTGTAATAAACATGAATATAATATTATTATTCCTTATGACAGGGTATCTTAGAAGTTCTGATCAATAAGTCTGGCTTTTGTATACTTAAGGAAGGGAAACAACTCCAGAGGAACAATGCTTCAGTGCCGAATTGCCCTGCAGGACAATGGGATAATCTGATTTCAGAAGCTCACGATTACTTTTAACAATTTCATTTCTCATTTGTAAAAAGTGAAGAGGACTTCTGTCCTATTGAATTTTTGGTTTTCTGTAGTGCATCTATCACAAAATCCCATAATTAGATAATTTTTGCTGAGACGGTAATTCCTTTTATAAAGTATCTACATGCAATCTATTTGACTGCCATGATCAAGCTCTGTTGTTTAAAATTAATCTTGACAGTGAAGCAGACCTTGTTTCTGCGTATAGGTGAGGACAATGGACAGCAGTAGAGTGGAGAGTTGGGTGAGAGAAGAAATGTGCTAGAACGTTATCTATTTGGTATATTGTGATTCCTATCACTGTAGCCACGCAAGCCCCACGTGATGGACTCCCCCCTTCTATGCATTACACAAAAGAAAAATGATATGCATGCCCATAATAACAGAGATTAATTTCTTTAAAAGCCCCAAAATGCTAACCCAGAGGAGGCAACTTAAATCTGTGGAATGTTGTTTATGCAGTTGCTTATAATATGCAACTAAGCAACAGTCATGTGATTTCTGTGATAAAACACCGTGAAAAGTTTCAGAATTCTTTCAGGAATCTTTGAAAATATTGTTATAGTTCCTGACTGTGAAGCCTTGATTCAGTTTTGGACCACTGTGTTTAATAGTTGCCACTTGGTTTAGAGCTGTCTCTTTTTTTTGTAGGCTTGTCGGCTGCCAAGTTGCTGTATGAGTTTGGGCTCAATGTGGTGGTGCTTGAGGCCCGGGACAGAGTTGGAGGAAGGACATTCACCATCAGGGTATGTGCTTCTTAAAATTTGTGATTCTCTGACTTGTGCTGGTCTATGGTACTGCATATGTCACACTTGTCTTCCAGAAGGGCAAGAAAAAGGACCCAGGGAACTACAGACCTCAAGCTTCAACTCAATCCATGGGATGGTGGTAGAGCAGCTGGTCCTGGAAACCATTTCCAGGCATATGAAGGACAAGAAATTTAGCACTCTGCATGGATTCAGCAAGAGGAAGTCATACTTGATAACTTACGATGAAATGGGCATCATGATAGACAGTGGGACTCTTTAGAAAAGAGATCAATGCTCACATTGCTACACGCTCTTACCAGGTGGTTGTAGAGAGCAACGAGGTCTCCTCTCAGCCTCCTTTTTCTCACGCTAAACAGCTGCTGTTCCTCATATGTCTTGCTTTCTTGTCTCTCCACTAGCTTTTCTGAACATGTTTCAATGGCTCAGTATCTTTCTCACAGTGAGGGGCCTAAAACTGAACACTGTAGTTGGGCTGCTATCCATGTCATGATCTGAATGGTGGGGCAAAGTGTATCCTCAGCAAGTTGACTAATGGTACAGAAGTGAGCTAAGTTGTTGGTACACCAGAGGGTCATACTGCCATCCACAGGGACCTGGGCAGGCTGGAGGAATGGCCTGATGAGAACCTCATGAAGTTTTGCAAGGGGAAGTACAAAGTCCTGTATCTGACAAGGAACAGCCCTAGGCATGAGTGCATGCTGAGGGGCACCCAGCTGGAAAGCAGCTTGGCAACAAAGGACCTGAGAGATTCTGGCGTACACCAAGTTGAATGTGAGCCAGCCACGTGCCACAAAGAAATCTCGTGGTTTTTGGGGGGTTGCATTAGGCAAAGTACTGCCAGCAGGTGGAGGGAGGTGATTTACTCAGCACTAGTGAGGCTACATTTGGAGGACTGTGTCCAGTTCCGGGATCCCAGTTCAAGAGAGGCAAGAACATGGAAGCATAGAGACCTGTGCTTTGGGTGGGAAGGAACCTTTAAGGATTATCTCCTCCAAGCAGCAAGCATGCACTGCTATCTCATGTCCAATTTTTCATCCACAAGTACCCCGAAGTCCTTCTTCGTGTGGCTGCTTTCCATCCATTCCTCCCCTAGTCTGTACTGATATCAGGGGTTGCCCTGATCCAGATGTAGGACATTGCACTTGGCCTTGTTGAACTTCACAGGGCTCATATGGATTCTTTTCTCAAGCCTGTCCAGGTCCCTTTGGAGGGCATCTCTTATTTCTGTCATATCAGCTACATCACAGGGCTTTGTGTTTCTGCAAACTTGCTGAGGATTCACTCAGTCCTACCATCTGTGTTTTTAATAAAGATATTAATTAGTTCATGTCCCAGTATCAAACAGAGTGGAGAGAATGTAACAAATGGCTGCCACTAAAATAATGAAGGAACTTGAGCATTCTCCTATGAGGAAAGGTAGAGAGAGATGAGACTGGTTGGCCTGGGGAAGAAAAGGCTCAGGGGAGGACTTTATCAGTGTCTATAAAGATCTGAAAGGAGAATGAAAGGAGGACAGAAACACATTCTTCTCAGTGGTGCCCAGTGACAGGACAAGAGGCAATGGGCATAAACTGGTACAAAGGAGGTCCCATTTGAATACCAGGAAATGCTTTTTTTTTCCTCTGTGATTGACTGAGCACTGGCACAGGTTGCCCAGAGAGGTCTTCCTTCTTGCTGATACTCAAAACCAATCTGAGCATGGTCTTGAGCAAGCAGCTCTAGGTGGCCCTACTTGAACACAAGTTGCATCATAATATATATGCCAGTGGCCTCGTCTGACAGGAGGCACTTTAAAACTGATCTGGAGGTGTCTCTGAGAGTTATGAAATGGAATTTGGATTCCTAAGAACCTTATGCATGTAGTGCCATTTTAGCTGAACTGCTATACCTTGCCTGGCCTCTGGTAGCAGGTTTTCTGTAGGTGCACTGAAGTGTTGGATACCTTAGGCTGTCTAAAACGTTGTTAATCATCTTTATTAAGGTAACTGAATTCTGCCTATGTTGTCCATATCCTTTGTCCATGGCAGTATTTGCTCTGCATGTAACTAGTGATAGGACAAGAGAGAGTGGCCTCAAGTTGCACCAGCAGAGGTTCAGGTTGGATATTAGGAGGAATTTCGTCTCAGAAGGAGTGATGAGGCACTGGAACAGGCTGCCCAGGGAGGTGCTGGAGTCACTGTCCCTGGAAGTGTTTAAGGAAAGGGTATAGATATAGTAGTTAGGGACATGGTTTAGTGGGCAATATTGATGGTAGATGGATGGTTGGACTAGATGATCTTAGAGGTCTTTTCCAACCTCAGTGATTCTGTTATTATAGAGAGAAACCATCATCTGAGACTGGGAATGTCAGAATATTTCTCCACCCATTCCCCTCTCAATTTGCAAACCGTAACAGGCATGATAGCTACGTAAGAAGCAGCCTGAGCAGGGCCAGACATCACTACAGCACAGGCATATGCTTTAGCATGGCTTAGCATTACCCTGCCTTTAAAAATTGACTGCATCTTGGCTGCCACTGAAAAGAAAAAGAAAGAAACTGTGAGTCACCTGAGGCACAAGGCAGTGTAATACAGATTTTACCTCTGCCTCCCAGTCTAAAAATGGGAGAGATTTAAATTAGGTCAGATGCCATTGCTTGGAAAACAGTCGTAAACAGTGGTGTTTCAGTAGAAATAATTGTACATGAAACATAAACATCATCCCTCTGTGATACTGAAAATGCTTGGCTTCAAATGCTCGCTATAAACAGCATTAAAAAGTTAACTGTCCTAAGTGTTACTGCCTTGGAAAATCAGCCTGCTTGTAACAGCATGTATCTTAAACTTCTTGCTTTCTGCCTGCTTCCCAAGTGAGCGTGATGCTGGTCCAAGTGTTGTGTGCTGGGTGCCTTTGCAGGCAGGCATGGCTAGAGGCTGCTAGCCCAGGTGCAGCAGGGTAGATCCACAGTGTGCTATGCTGCAAAGGAGCTTACATCCTTTGAATACTGCACTGCAGTGCTCAGCATCTACAGCATTAAATGTAAGCAGGTATCTGCAGAGAGAGAGAGAAAAGAAAAAAACACCAACCCTGGTGCTTGAGATAGTTTGATTTGAGAAAGGTTTTGCAATGGCAAGTAAAGTATTATGAGTTCTGACAGAGTGAGGTTAGACTTCTTACCAAGGTATTTAGCTGGATATTTCTTTATATTCTCATGCCTTTTGTGTAAACAAAAAGCTAATACTGAAAACTATAGTGAAATTTAAGCAGGTTAAGTCCTGTTGAACATATGCGTGGTAAAGACACTAATCCTTTGTGTATCTGTCATTACAGGGCTCAATATTGCTTATGTTAGTATGCCTTGTCTCCTCTTCATATGGTTGCAGTGCTATTCAGTATGGAATAATTCTTCCTGATTATGGGTGTTTGTACTGAGGAGTTTCCCACAGAGCTTTTGATTCCTCTATTATTTCTTTTGACAGAACAAGCAAGTTAATTATGTAGATGTTGGTGGAGCATATGTGGGACCTACACAAAATCGTATTCTCCGGCTGGCAAAAGAGCTGGGCATTGAGACCTATAAAGTGAATGTAGATGGCTATTTCATCCATTATAAGTGGGTAAGTATTACATCTTTCGTGTTCAGATACTTAAAGATAACACTGAATTTTGCAAACTGCTGGCAGTCATTCAAGGGGTTTCATTTAAAGCTTGCTCTTGGGAATTCCATAAGCACCTGTTTGAAGTGTTGTTACCCTTCTTTAACTTGCTGGCAGTTAGATCAATGTTTCCTGTTTTCTTTTGAAAAGCCCTCAAAAAATTAGACATATGGCATTCTAAAATTTTGGGATACATTCAGCACCTGATTATCTTTTCACACATTCTCTAAGGAATTGTTGCCTGAAAATTCTCATTCTGAAATACAAGGCCAGTTCAATACTGGAAAAAGAATGGTGCTATTGGGTAATATTGAATAATGATATTAAACAACAGTATTATGGGACTAGCCTTGAAGTTGGATGTCTAGAAATTGCATACTTGCTGAGATCCTTTGGCTCATGGTGAGGAACAGGCATTTCCAAGGCTTACCATAAAGGTTTTGTATGATGTGTGAGACAGAGGGAGTTCAAATGACTCTTTCTGGTTAGGTATGGTTAAATGGCTAAAGTGAACTGAAATGAAAACTACCTTTAGAGCAGTTTATCAGCTCTTGTCTTAGCTCTTTAGCCCTCCAGTTTTTTACTCAGGTCCTACTCAGGACCAGTACAGACGGAGAGTGGTAGAGAGAGGGAGAAAGGTATAAGGTGCAAAGTGTCCGTCTTCATAACTCATAAATTACTTTCCATTGTTTTCTTTTTTTTTTTTTTTTTTAATGTCTTTTTGTTTTGGTACTTCCCAGACATCATCAGAACAAGGCTTGAAGCCTGTGTGAGGCAGGATTGACCTACTTGATAGAGGCATGTCTATGTGGTGGATCCTTAACTGATTTAATTTTTATTATCTTCCCACTTTTTCTTCCTACTATTAGAGCAATAAGCTCATGCTGGAAAGTTTAATGGCCTACTTCTGTAGTTTCTCATTACTGGGGAGATTCATGCCATGCTCATAAAATAGTCACATCTTAAATAATTGTGTAGTCACTCCACTCAAAATATTAACTGCACCACCTGGTGTAAAGTTGATGTAGTTCTATAGCAAGAGAGCTGGGCTGATTTTACCAGCTGCATATTTGGCCTGCTGTATTTAATTTGAGCACACACGTGGAACTCTTTGATTCTTAAAAGGCACTTATCTTCTGTGTGTTAAATAAAAGGCTCTAACAGGTTTCATGAATTTGAGTCCTTAATCCATTTTGACACCGAAGATACAGCTTTTTCTGTCCCTTATTGCATTATGCATGTCCTTGCTAATGACCAAGTAATTTTGTAAGTTTTCTTTGAAGTGGAATCATGTTCCTAAGCAAGAGGTGGAATTATGAGCTGTTAGCTGGATCACAGGCTATGGATCAGTTCTAGGTTGGGCATTGTGGTCATGCCAAGCAAACCAAGGTTCCCAAGAGAGGCGTAGCTGTTGAACACGAGGACAGCAAAGAGAATTTGAGGTCTCTCCATGTGGAAAGACTTAAACACTAAATAAATAATAATTACACTTTCCCCCCAGTAGGTCTCATTCCTCCCACAACCTCTTCCCATGAATTGCAGGCTTTTTGTTTTCTTTTCTTTCCCTAAAGTTTTTCACTGCTTTTTTTCCTTACTCCTTCCCTGAGAGCTCATGTAGTCACCGTATCCTTTGTTTCAGGGATTTATTGCTGAACTATCTCTACATCCCACTTCTGCTTGAAACTTTTTGAAAATGAACTATGCAGTCCAGGCTGTTGGCTAGGTTGATGAGTGCTCAGTGATCTTAGGGCTTCTAATTTTTATCTATCCTGCACTGACAGTGAGAGTTCCTGGTGGGGATTTGTGCTTTCTTTGTTGTACATCTCATATTCATCAGAGGTGCTTAGGGAACCCAAAGTAGTATTTCCTAGATGATAAAAAATGTGCTACTGAAGAAATGAATTGCTATTAGAGGATATTGCCCCAGAAATTCAATATTAATCTAGAAAAGGGATGTGTTCAGCTTCTTGAATACTGCCAGCTGTGGGCAAGCTGCCCCTCAAGTTTGAAGAGTCTGACTGAAGACTTTTCCCCTTGTATCTCGTTTACTTTTTCTGTCCCTTAACAGCTGTAGAGGAGCATGGAGACAGTGTCAGACAGGAAGGGCTCTTCCCAAGGGCCTGTCTCTGGACTCTACAGTTTTGTCAGAGGTGAGAGGGAAAGCTGTGTTGAGGAAGGGCCAAACATTTCTTCAGACGTAGTTCTGACAGTTATTCGTTCAATCATATACAAACCCACCATGCCTAGATGAAAAGATTTTTGGCTGTTTGTTTACCACAATGGTCGGTTCAGTTTGGCTCCTTCTGCAGGTTTCCAGGATACAGCTTGGGCTGGGTTAGAGAAAAGTAGGAAAGTGATTTATCCAGAAGTGGAAGCTGCCAAGGGAAAGTGAAAGTCCCCCCGTGGGATTTCATGAGCTGCTCTGCTCTCGATGGAATTTTTCCAATATGTTTGTGGAAAAATCCCACATGCTAGATGCTTTAGAAACTGCATTGCTTGGTGTGGGCAGGTTTGCTTTGTAGTCATGGTTTATTTGAAATTCCAAATATGTAATTATAGTTTATCTTTTCTTTTATATATTCATTCTCTCCCATCAGTTAGCATGGTAACACGAACTGCTTTGATATCAATCAGAAACATGTTTGTATCCTGTCACTGAAAATCTGTGACTTCTGGGCGTAGGTTTTGTTGCCAGACTTTCTTTCCAGCCAGAGTACTCCACGGCTGCTCTCCCATAGTTCATAAATAGCATTTTTGGACTGAGAAAAGGCAGATGTGCTGAGGTTCTCTCTTTCCAGAAGGGGAAGACAGCTTTGCTTTTTTACAAAGGTCCTTGAAGGTTGCTGTGCTCCATTCTCGCCTTCTTTTTAGCAGAAGACCTTAGAATGCAAAGGCATTCATGCTTTGGCATAGTATTAACCTTCTCATGTGACATCAGTTCTCTAGGTGCCTGGCTGCAGCACTCAACTCCACCTGACAGCAGTAAATAAGGACTGGTTTTGCTTATTTGTTTGCTTACCAAACAAACTTATCACTGTATATCTGCAGTCCAAGCATGGGAATCAAAGGTAGCCCCAGGTACTGCAGAGCTTGCTAGGTTAGACCTGCTGGAGGTATTTAGCAGGGAGCACCAGAGGACTCATACCTTAAGGAGCTGCTGCTACAGCTGTGCACGCTATGTATGGCCCAGAAGCAATAGCAGTTTTGTTCTTGGAGCACAATAAATGTTCCTTCTGTGCTTCTGAGACATACATGGTCTCAGTACAGGGGGCAGGAGCCAGGCTTTTGCCACAAACTGGCAAAAACCGAGGTACTTATAGATGATAGTTGTACATAACATTGTTTTTCAAAGTAATTTGATTTTTTCACACCTTCATAAACATAAAGACACCACTGATATTTAAATAGTCTATTTATTTCATAGATATCATCAGGGATCCTAGTAGTTAAAAGTCATTACGGTTGGAGAAGACTATCTAAACTAGACTACCATCTAGTCCAACCATCCACCTATCACCACCATTCCCACTAAACGACGTTCCTAAGCAGCATTGTCCATTCTTGGGGTGGTGTCAGCACTTGGGCTATATTCCTGTATCAGTGGCGACAGGCTGCAACTTAACCCTGGACAGAGAGAAGACAGATTTTGGAGGGCACAGCATCTTTCTGAGGCCTTCTTGCTAGTCGTGGAACTATAGTGCCTGGGGATATAATTTCTTTGGATTGATGTGGGATAACTAATCCAGGCAGGCAGCAGGACACAACTCTGAGGTCTGCAGGAAAGTATTCAACATGCCAGGAAATGGAAAAAAGAATTAGATAAACTCTGTGAGGCGATCAAGCAGCCTTGTGTTAGCATGGGAACAAAGCCAGGAGGCTGTTTGCCTTTCAGTTAAGAAAACAGTAGTTCCCAAAATAATCTACCCAGAACACTATAAATTTGTTTAAAAATGGACTCCTTCAGGATCTTGGCTGTTTGCAGCGACCTTCTCTGTGAAGCATGCAACCAGAGCTCCTGTGCCTTGCAGGGAGCCAATATTAAAAACTGATGAATAATTCACCAACCCCATGCCATATGGACTGGATTAGTCCCTGCTATGGAGAAACTTCTGTGAACAATGAGATCTGGCTCTCTGTCTGGTGGACAATGGGAATTTCTCTCCTGGAACTTACCCTAGGCAACCCTACAGGCTTGGGGGAGAGTGACTGGAAAGCTGCCTGATGGAAAGGGACTTTTTTTTTTGTTACAGTTTGTTACAGTAGAAGCTATAGCATGTAGTTGGCCACACTAAGTACATTTTTTTTGGTCCATTTTTCTGTGTCTGAACATGCAGTGAGGAATAGGCTGCCCAGAGAAGCTGTGGTGCCCCATCCCTGGAGGCCCTCAAGGCCTGGTTGGATGGGGCCCTGGGCAGCCTGAGCTGGTGGGGGGCAGCCCTGCCCACGGCAGGGGTTGGGGCTGGGTGGGATTTATGTTTGAATACTGCTCAGGGAAAAGGAAGGGAGCATTCGTTTGCTGATAGTTTGTAGGAGCATTTTCACAGTTCTGTCTGTGGCGGGAGTTTGTTTTGCATGCACACACGCACCTGGAGAAGGCTGGAGCAACCTCCCTAGCTAACTTGTACATACCCAGTCCTTCCCATGACTTGGTCTCCTGCCCAAGTACTCCTCTTTCCGCTATTGCACCCACTCTGGGGATGGTAAAAGTTGACCAAAACGTGAGAGTTTGGCTTTTCTTACTACTTTTCTCAAGTCTGAAAGTTCAGTATGCTCTCCAAGTTTCATCCTGAGCCATTTATCTTTGTTAAGATCTTTGCAAAGAAATGGTCTGAAAAATATCAGAAATCTGCACACAGTTTTCAGTGGGGAAGACTTTGGCGGGTTGGCATAGCATGTGCGTTGCACAAGAAGCACGTAAAACACAGCATAGCACCACAGCTCCTACCTGCCATGGTCCAACATGTTCCCTGCATCCTGCCACGTGACCTGTGCAAGCTTTTGACACACCTGGAAAAGCAAATATTTAAAAGTTCTGGTGAGACATTTGCACTTGAGTTACATGGGAGATGGTTCAAAGCGATTCAATAACAGAAAATGCTGCCTGCTCGTCCAATCCTCTTCAGATTAATATTATCAGAAAGAACCAGCTGCTGTTAGATTGTTTTTCTTGTCTTTATATCACAGAATTATCTGTAAGTGGTCTGTATTCCTGTTGCAGCTGTGTGTCTTGAGCATTGTAAGTACTGATACTATTTTTGCAAGTGTGCAGAGTTTTTCTTTCTGCAGCCCAAATATTCCTTTTTTTTCAAAGTAATTTTGGGGGACTATTTTTCTCTCTAGATACTTGGAATAATAAAGAGATATGTTTACTTTATAAAGGTGAGGTGCATCATAAAGGCACTTAGTGTAAAATGTGTGCAGTTTTAAACCCATGCAAATTGTCCAGCAGGCAGGTAAGCATTAGATATGTTGATATGTGGTAATGAAGAATGCGTAGGAACAAGGAATATCACCTCTTTGACCATTGCCTGAGTCTCCATAGCCCGGAATTTGACAATCTGTCCAGGCCAAATTAAAAAACAACAGCTGTAATATCAGTCCAACTATTTTTTTTTTTTTCTTCACACTTAGCTTTATACATTCAATTGTTAACACTTTTGTGCAGGGAAAAAATAAAGTAAGTTAGGTCTTTGGGGCCAAAAGTTTGACTAGGTGATGACTTTGGGAATTCTGTGTTCTTGATTAATGTGGATAGGCTTTTTTGGTGTTTCTATTACTTATGTTGCTTATATTCTTATTTTAGGGAAAGTCACGTCAATTCGTGAGTATTAACCCTCCAACATGGAATCCCTTTGTGTATCTGGATTACAATAACTTCTGGAGGACCATGGACAAGATGGGAAAAGAGGTAGGCTGTGTTAATTCTACCTGTTTTCTGTAGTGCCTGTGACACCATAAGAAATTCTGTCTTGTTTGTATTTTTCTTCTCTGGTAGACTTTTTATTGTTTCTTTAATATATTAAAAAAAACCACAAGAGTAACTCTCATCAGGAAGGAAATCTAGATTAACTGGAAGCTATAAGCTATGACAGGGCTTTCTCACCTAGAAGGTAGAAAAAGATCTGATTGTCTAAGATATCTGAAAAAAATGTATGTACTTTCAATGTATGTACTTAATGTTTTTACTTTCTCATGTTGGGGAAAAGCACTACACAAAGGGGGGGGGATGAAAATTTACAACTGGAGATCTTCCTGTGTACAAAAAAGTATCCCTTGGAGAGGCATGCTGTTTTTCAAATATTTATCAGCTGCTTTATGGTCTTGCTACAATCCATGGGCCCTGTCACACAATAACTTACAAGCATAGTGTGTATTTGAAAAGTCATGGCAGCCAGGTAAATTCCCCAGTGACTGGAAGAAAGGCAATGTCACATCCATTTTTAAGAAGGGTAGAAACCAGGGAACTACCAAACTGTCAGCCTCACCTTTGTGCTGGGGAAAGTTGTAGAACAGATCATTCTGAAAGCTATGCTAAGGCACATAGAAGAGCGGGAGGTGACGCAAGACAACCAGCATGGCTTCACCAAGGGCAGATCTACTTGACCAACCAGATGGCCTTCTGTGATGGTGTAACTGCATCAGTGGACAAAGGAAGAGCCACTGATGTCATTTATCTGGACTTGAGTAAGGTCTTTGACACAGTACCCTGCAAATCTTTCTCTTAAATTGTAAAGATAAATATTTGATGGGTGGACTGTTCAGTGAATGAGGAATTAATTGTGAGATCGTACCCAGAGAGTGGCTATCAATGGATCAGTGTCCAAATGGAGATCAGTGACAAATGGTGTCTCTCAGGGGTCATTACTGGCACAAACACTTTAATATCTTCATCAGTGACATTGACACTGGGATAGAGTGCACCCTTAGCAAATTAGAGGATGATGCCAGGCTTTGTGGTGCAGATGACACATCTGAGGGATGGGATGCCATCCAGAGAGACCTAAACAGACTCAAGCAGTGGGCCTCTGTGAACATCATGAGTTCAGAAAATCCAAGAGTAGGGTCTTGCACCTGGGTCATGTCAACCCCTGCTATCAGTACAAGCTAGAGGATGTTATGATGGAATGACAGAAAGGACTTGGAGGTGCTGGTGAATGGCAAGCTGCACATGAGCCAGAAATGTGTCCTCACAGCCTAGAAACCCAACCATATCTTGGGCTGCATCTAAAGAAGTGTGGCCAGCAGGAAGAGAGAGGTGATGCTGCCCCTCTGCTGTGCGCTGGTGAGCGCTCACCTGGAGTACTGCATCCAGATGGGGAGTTCTCAGTATAGGAGAGACATGGACCTGTTGGAGCACGTCCAGAGGAGGATCACAAAAAGTATCCAAGGGATGGAACACCTCCCCGATGAGGACAGGCTGAGAGAGCTGGTGCTGTTCAGCCTGGAGAAGAGAAGGCTCTGGAGAGACCTGATAAGAGACCTTTCAATGTCTAAAGGAAAAAGGAAGGGGACAGACTCTTTAGCAGAGTTTTTTGTGGTAAGACCAGGAAAAATGGTTTCAAAGCAAAAGGGGGAAGATTTAGACTGGATAAAAGAAAAAAATGCTTTATGATAAGGGTAGTAAAGCACTGGCACAGGTTGCCCAGAGAGGTGTTGGATACCCCGTCCCAGGAAACATTCAAGATCAGGCTGGATGGGGCTCTGAGCAACCTGATTGAGTTGTCGATGTCCCTGTTCATTGCAGGGGAGTGTTACCATCTGGACTTTAAGGGTCCCTTCCTACTTAAACAGTTCTGTGATGCTATGAAGTTACTGCTGTTACAGCAAAGTTCATTTGGTGCATGTGATTTAGCACAATCAAATTTGTACACTATACTATTCATCTTTTTGTAAAATAATGTGTATTTTTAAAATATTAAAATATACAGTAGTGTACTCAAATGTCATGGATTATCAATAAGAATTTAACTGTGTAAACATCATTTAATAGTATCCAGACATTTTTGATTTGTCTGTAGTTAACAGAGAGACATAAGGGCCTTCAGTTATCTGTCTTATAAGTCAGTGAATCTCTGAGACTGGAGAAGGAATTTTTTTCACTTTGCTTTTAGAGGAAACCAAGACAACTAAATTAGAATACACACCTCACTTCTAGATCACTAAAGGCCAGGTGAGTCCCAACATAAGGATATAATTCATTAGTCAATGTCAGATTTAGTTCTCATGGTACAATTCATACCCAAGGGTATGAATTATAAAAGCTATTCCATTCAATGCACTTTCAAACTTACAGCCATGAACAGAGAACAAAAACAAATCTTTGGGCCAACATATCAGCCAACTTTGTGCCACAAACTAGCTATGAGCTGGCAATTATATAGTACTGCATTATTTCTTTAATAATTTGCTTGTCTTTAGATTCCTCCTGAGGCACCATGGGACGCTCCACATGCTGAAAAGTGGGACAAAATGACCATGAAAGAGCTGATAAATAAGATTTGTTGGACCAAGTAAGTAACTCCTTGTTTCGAAATCAAGCCATAGAATAACAGTGGGCTCCTAGCAAATTCTGGAGTACAGCTGCATGAAGCTTATTTGTGAAGGACCTGCTCATGTTTCCTTTGACTTCAGATGGGGCACAGTCAGATCTCTGGTGGGCCATGAACCCATGGGATAGAGGGGTAGCAAAAGCCTTCAGGAATTGAAAGGGCAGATTAAGCCCAAGAAGTTAAAAGTGTCTCAAGCAGATGAAATGTGGTTCATGCCAACAAAGGTAGTATAAGACAGTGATAATGTAGAAAAAGAAAGGTACTATGGACAGTACACTGAATGCATTAACAGTTTGCACTGCTGTAACACACTGTAGCTCAGGTAAAATGAGATAAGCATTTGTTCCTTATTATTCAGTGCTGTGAGGGAAATTAAAATGATGGTTTTCTTCTTAGTTTGACAAAAAAAAAAGGGGACTGGAAAAATAGGACTCACTCAAAGAGGTATGAAACTTAGCAGGTATTTGGAGGAAGTCTTTGCAGAGGAGTTGAGAAGTGTTACCATATGATGTGAAGCCTTGTAGAAAAATTCCTGTGGTCTTCAGTGCAGTTAGTGGTTCAGCTATAGGGAACTGTCAGAGAAGATGAGATATAAACATCTATGATAAGCATACAGACAGCTCAAACTGACATAAAACAGTAGCTATTTAAACAAGTCTTTTGAATCACTTTCGAGAACTTAAGGGTATGCCATCCACAAGGATAAAGAAGTAATTGCCAGTCATTTGAGCTAGCCAAGCTTTATTATCAACATCTGTTTTTATTATTTGAGTGTCTTTGAGCTCTATTCACAGACCAGATATTTACAGAGTAAGATGCTATGTGAACACAACAGAAATACATGGCATTTCACCCCAAGTGCTTACAGTTTAGTCTGAGAGATAGCAGGTGTATACACAGGCAATGAGAGAGCAGGAGACATTTGAGATGAGACTAATCTTTGTGTTGTACTGTTGTTATGCACTGGATGAGGGTGTGTGGATGACAGGGTAGTACACAGTGCTTGTGTTGGCTGGAAGATATGATTAAAGATGTTAGAGGAACTTGAGGTTTTCTTTTTCAGACCCACACATGGGAACGACAGCATGTGCTCTTTTTACCATGTTTCCACTTCACTCAGTTAGAGAATATACCTTTCTTTGTCTTCAGGAAAAGCAAAATGTAAATAACTCCCCTTTGTACGTATGAATGAAGGTCACTGGCAGGCATAGAAATGGAGCCAGAAAAAGTGAAGAGGTTTGCCCAGCCCCATGGCAGACTAGGAGCTAAGGAGTGATGCCCTATGGCTATTGGCTATGACCTTTCCTACTTGGTTATAACGTTTGTCTTCTTTAGCCCTTGGAAGGAAACAAGGTCTTCTTGTTGTCTTTCACTTCCCTTGCTGCTTTGTGCCTATCTGGGCCAGAAGCTCTGTCTTCATCCCAGTTGGCCTCTTTCCACACCTGTCCATCTCTCTGCCTATTGCAAAGCACCATCCTTCTGCTCCAAGGAGCTGTCCTTGAGTATCAGCCAGCTCTGTTGGGTTCCTTTGCCCTACAGGGTAATTTCCCATGGGATCCTGCCAATCAAGTCTTTGAGGAAGCTAAAATCTGCCCTTCCAAAGTCCAGGATTGTAATTCTGCTGTTTATCTTATTCCTTCCAAGGTCTTAGACTGCACAGTCTCATGCTTACTGCAGCTAAGGGTGCCTTTCACCTTTGCCTTGTCCAAAAGGTCTTCCTTGTCTGTGAGTAGCAGGTCCAACAGAGCATCTCCCTAGTTTGTAGGATCATGGCCCAAGTTGATATATCGCTTAGAAAATGTGTGGTGCTTTTTATATGTCTATGAAGGACAACACTGTATCAATAAAAAAAGGAACAATGTTCAGCATGGAGTGATAACAGCTGGAAATACTCTTTTCTTCCCATCCTTTTCAATTAATTCAATTTATTAGGCAAAGAGAAACATGCTTTTGCTAGCACCTGTATCCCTGCATGCTTTGCTGGCCATATGCTACTCTGTCCTACTCTCCAGCCTTGCGTTCAGTATTTTTTATTTGTTTAACTGTGCTCTGTTTACTTTTTCATGCTGACTGTGGTTTAGCACTGTGCCTGCAGCTTCCTGACCAAAACTTTCCATTTGAAATTATTTCACTGTGTTAAATCTTACTCTGGCTGCATGTGATACAAGATACAGTGATTTCGACTTTTTCTTGCTCTCTGTTGCGTCGTAGTTTTCTTTACAATAAATTTCATGAGCTGTTTCTCTGCAAAGCCAGTCCCTTTGAGCCACCCTTTCTGTTCCAAGTGCACTGGCTCTTCCTCTTCTTGTTTTTACTGTTCCTGTTAGTCAGGAAGTCGGTGAAGTATAAGCAAAACTGGGTTTATAGTGATCTCTGTGGGAAAGTGCTCCTCTGCAAGGCTGTTTCTACTTTCAGTGGCTTTGTGACTGTGTAGTGTTAATGGATGTGCACAGTGGGAACACACTGAAAAAGCTCTTTTAGATCTTCAAGACAAAACAGATTTTTTTTAATAGTTAAAAATTGTACTGCCCTAAACAGAAAAGCTCTTTTACAGCATTTTCTGTATAACTTTGGTCAAGATTGTAGCATGAAAATAATTTGTCATGTGTCACAGGTCAGCATCTAATGATCCTGGAGACTCTCTTCACATTTCTCAGGCTACAGCATTTTGTATGTCAGTGCTTTCAGGATGGTTACAGAGGACTCTTGCATGCAGGGTGTCTTCATATCCTTGCTAATGGACTAGAGGTGACTGGACTTCATGTCCAGGGAAATTGGGTTATAAAAGTTTATAAGTTATGTATTGGATTTCTTTGAGCTACTTACAGTGTTTAACTCTTGGTCTCACAAAAGCAGCATGCAGCATAGTCATGTGGAAGATGGGGAATGTCTCGGCAGTGTGTCTAGTTGGGGTCCTCAAGGACAGTCAGGCCTTGGAAACAATGTGCCTGATGAGCACCCTGTGGAGGAGAAATGCAGAAGACTTACACTAACAGGTTACCAAATGCATTCTACTGTTGAGAATAGTATACGTTTTGATGAAAGGAATGATGAGTGAAAACTAATTAAGAAATAACTGAGGTAAAATCAGAGGGATTTAAAATTGTATTGATAACTGTTTGGGGAGAAAGGGAAGGAGATCTTGATATAACCATTGAGGCCAGTCACCCTCACCTCCATCTCTGCAAAGATGATGGTACAACTTGTTCTGGATGCCATCTCCAAGCAATTGAAAGAGAAGAAGGTTATCAGGACTAGTCGACATGGATTCACCAAGGGCAAATCATGCTTGATCAACCTGATAGCCTTCTATGATGTCATCACTGGCTGGGTAGATGCAGGGAGAACAGTGGATGTTGTGTACCTTGACTTCAGCAAGGTGTTTGACACTGTCTCCCACAACAACTTTGTTAGGAAACTTAGAAAATGTGGGATAAATGAGTGGATGGTGAGGTGGATTGAGAATTGGCTGACTGACAGAGCTCAGAGGGTGGTCATCAGCGGTGCAGAGTCTGATTGGAGGCCTGTAACTAGTGGTGTTCTTGAGGAGTTGGTACATCTTCATCAACAACCTGGATGAAGGGATTGAGTCCACCTTCAGCAAGTGTCCTCAGGATACAAAACTGGGAGGAGTGGCTGAGTGAAGGCTGTGCTGCCATTCAACAAGGCCTGTACAGACTGGAGAGCTGGGCAGGGAGGAACCTGATGAGGTTTAACAAGAGCAAGTGTAGAGTCTGGCACCTGTGGAGGAATAACTGTGTGCGTCAGTACAAGCTACGGGATAACCTGCTGGACAGGAGCTTTGCAGAGAAGGACCTGGATGTCCTGGTGGGTAACAGGTTGGCCATGAGCCAGCAGTGTGCCCTTATGGCCAAGAAGGCCAGTGGTATCCTGGAGCGCATAAAGAAGAGCATGGCCAGCAGTCCGAGGAAGGTGATCCTTCCTCTCTACTCTGCCCTGGTGAGGCTACATGTAGACTACTGTGTCCAGTTCTGGGCTCCCCAGTTAAAAAAAGACAGGGATCTCCTAGAAGGAGTCCAGTCAAGGGCCACAAAGATTATAAAGGGCCTGGAGCATCTCCTGTATGAGGAAAGGCTGAGTGACCTGTATCTGTTCAGCCTTGAGAAAAGAAGACTGAGAGGGAATCTGATAAATGTTTATAAATATCTAAAGAGATCTGGGAGGTAAATGGATGAGGCCAGGCTCATCTCAGTGGTGTGCAGCAATAGGACAGAGAGTAATGGCCTGAAACTTGAACATAAGAAGCTCAGTACTAACATGCAGAAGAACTTCTCTATAAGGGTGACAGAGCACTGGAATAGGTTGCCCAGCGAGGTTGTGGAGTCTCCTTCTATGGAGATATTCAATACCTGTCTGGTTGTCTACCTGTGTGACCTATTGTAGGAAACCTGCTTTATCAGGGAGTTGGACTTGATGATCTCTGGATGTCCCTACCAACCCTTACAATTCTGTGATTCTGTGAAACAATCAAGCTTCAGGCTAAAAGTGAGGCACATACAAACCATTTTCAATTTTTTTGACTGTAGGATAGCAACCCTTCTCAATAAGTAATAATGAAAGCCACAAGCATGTCACAGTTGTTCACTGCCTGTTTCTGCTCCTGTGTTTCCTGCAGAGCTGTTAAAGACTTTGCCACCCTCTTCGTGAATGTCAACGTCACGTCTGAGCCTCATGAAGTCTCTGCTCTCTGGTTCCTGTGGTATGTGAGGCAGTGTGGTGGCACAGCCAGGATATTCTCTGTCACCAATGGGGGCCAGGTACAAAATGTCTCATGTTCTTTCCCCTTTGAAACCATAAAGAGCAAGTGGAGTGTTGTACCTGTCAAACTGTGCAGTTAATGGAAGGAGGACAAAACATCAAGTTTATGTGGAAATTATGTTCTCATAGGGCTGAGCAGCCCTCTCAGCTCTGTGCAATGAGGATTTTTGTTAGCAAGACTTTGGGATAAACTGTGACAATTTAATTAATTCTTCCTTCCTGCATTCAGTTCATCACAGTCCTTTTGTTACAGTTTTGTTGCTTTATCTGCCAATTTGTTTTCCATGGGATACTAATCACATTTGAATGTTTGTGAAGAGTTCAAAGCAAGTGTGCTTCAGACTGAAATACCAATTTAGTTATTTTTTGTGAAAGTCCCTAATGACAAGAATTGGAAACAGCTTGTGAAAGGACCTTCCTTCTCGAGACACTTACATGGCAGCACATTTTTTGAGTTCCTTGAGACTGTTTTTCACCTTGGTCCTGTCAGGCTTCAGAACCTCATGTTTTTTATGAGGTTGTTCTTGATGAAGTTTCAGAAAAGGGAAGAGGGAGTCTTTCAAAATAATTGAGATATGGTATGTTAACACCCTTCACTAGCCTAATTCAGTTAACACTACCTCAGAAGATAGGTGCAGTATTTCGGACTTAAGCTACCAACTGCAAAAGCGGGGAGAGAGCCACCTTTCCAAGTACTAAAGGTAGGAAAATGTAGAAAGAAGTTGCCTGGAGGGATCTGAAGTCCCCATCAACATCTGTCCATTGTGGTAAGAGTAGACAACTATGTGTTGGGAAGGAAATAAGCAAAGCTAATGCTGCCCTCAAATAGGAGCAAGAGTCTTCCTGCCCAGGGGCCTCTCGGCTACAGTTGCTGTTCCACGTCAGCAAGTGCCAGATGTTGTGGTAAGAATTAAAAACAAGATGAATTCCAGGACACTCCTAGCTAGACAAGACATGGAGAGAGAAAAACAAGACTGAAAATAGTGCTTCGTGTTCTCTGTGCCTGGATCTATCAAGCTGTCTTGGTTTCTGACTGCCTTCCCTCATCCTGATCTAAATCAGCTGAGCAACACCAGTGAGTGTTTCTGACTTAACAGCCAAGATGAGTGTTATAAAAATGACCTCCCTGCCAGTACCTGCATCCAACATGTAAAAGTGAGCTGCTTGATACAACTATGGTGACTGGCGGATAAACGAGGGTCAGTGGTTCCACTTAGACTCTACATGGACATCACAAAAACAAATGTGTTACAAATTGTGCTGTGTCTTCCCAGGGATGGGTAAAACTGATTACATTCCATGCTCATGGCCTAATTCAGTTCAAGATCCGTCTTGCTTCTGTGTTTGCAAATACCTCAGCTGTATGAATGCAAGCTGGTAGTTTTGTCACGCTTAAGGGTTATGATAGCACAGTGACAGGCAATATACTTAAAACCTCTTTAAAATTAAGTGATTTGTTTAAAGTAGGTAAATTACCTGTTTCATCTTTGTTTGTTCTGTTGGCTTCATGAGCCTCCAAACTGGCTAGATGGGAAAGCCACTGCAAAAATGCTTTTGGTATCGTTCTCCATTGAGTTCGAGACTTAGGAATTAGCTCTTCTGAAGGTCTGCAGATTTGATCTGCACTCTCTTTATTATAAACAGAAGTCTTTTTCAATGTCATTTTGACTAATGATGGTAAATTTTTGTTTTGTTGTGTTTTTCTTCCTTTTTTTTTTTTTAGGAGAGGAAGTTTGTTGGGGGTTCTGGTCAGATATCAGAGAAAATAATGGAGCGCCTCAAAGGCAGAGTTAAACTGGAGAGACCTGTGGTCTGTATTGATCAGACAGGTGATAATGTCATTGTGGAGACTCTAAACCATGAGACATATGAGGTAATTTGATCAGAATAAAAGTAGAGTATGCATTTAGTGGGGGAATACATCTGCTGTAGCTCTTAGCCAGATGTAATTAGGAAGTACTCATTTGTGAATGTCTATTCCTCAGACTGTCCTGACAGACAATCTGTGAAACCTGCTTTATAGATTTATTTATGGCTCAGTCACTCTTGGTGTTTTGCAAATTGGTCATTAGTCTGCCTTGTCTGTCTTAACATTTTCTGGATTATATTATTTTACATTTTAAACATTGAGACTATTTCAAATGAAGAAAAATAAGGTTCCTGTTTGTATCTAAGCTTGTGGTTTACAGGAAAAAAAAAGAAAAAAAGAAAAAAAAAGTAAAGAAAAGAAAGAAAGAAAGAGACATTTCATACCCATTTAGTCAGATTTGAAAGATCAGCTGGTCACAAATTAGGCAAGACCAGAGCTCAGCTCCCTCACGCAGTGAGGTGCTGTCAGTGCAGTGATGACATGCAGTGCTACATACAGAGCCAAGCCTGTGTGTAGTGATTCAGTGTCATCCTGAGCCCTGAAGCAGAGCATCCTTCATCAGAGACAGAGCTGTGGGAAGGATGGAGCTTGTTCAGGAAAGCTGAAATCACCATTGCTGTTGTTTATCCTGAAGTAGTATCCTATGAATATGCACAGAAATGATGATTATTATTTTTTTTAACACTTCGCAATTTGGGTAAATGTGGATCATATTTCCTTGGGAGGGGTAAAAGGCACTTTTAACTATGCTTGTCCCATTCCCCAACTTGTATTCTGCCAGACTTCATCTCTGGTCCTGTAACGTTCAGAAAGCTGTCAAGAATTACGTAATCACAAAACAATGTATTTTTCCCTACATTCTTTTTACCAAATGGCAGAATTCTTCTGGTCACCTGGAAATACCTGCATGGGAAAGCCAAGTACTAATGTCAGGTGCGAGGAAGTTGTTAACAATGGATGAGAGCATCTTTCAAATCATAGAATAGAATCACAGAATGGTTTGGATTGGAAGGGACCTCAGAGCCCACCCACCCCAACCCCTGCCACGGGCAGGGCTGCCCCCCACCAGCTCAGGCTGCCCAGTGTCCCATCCAACCTGGCCTTGAGTGCCTCCAGGGATTGGGGCACCACAGCTTCACTGGGCAGCCTGTGCCAATGCATGTGTCCTGCAAGATAACCTCAATAAGAGGCAGTACCTTGTTTCTACTGACTGTTTTACCTTTCAGGGCAAGTATGTAATCTCTGCTATCCCTCCTATCCTGACGACAAAGATTCACTTCAAACCAGAACTGCCACCAAAGAGAAACCAGTTAATTCAGCGTTTGCCTATGGGATCTGTCATAAAATGCATGATGTACTACAAGGAAGCCTTCTGGCAGAGGAAGGGTACGTGAGGAAGGTGAAGGACTTGGGAGCCCAGTGCTCTGCTAATTTTGAAGCTCTGCTAATTTTGAAGCTCTGCTGATTGTCAGGAAATAAATCCAAGGAGGAATTAAATGTGCAAAACCCCCAAACAGAACACATGGAAAAGCAAAAAGTAAAGCTCTTTGGGAAGGAGAGCTATTCTTCTACGCTTAAGTATGCATTTCATCTCAAAGCAGACTTCAGACCTAAGCAGGGTAGCAAAGCTCTGAGCTGCCAGCTGATGACTGATAGAAGCCAGATTTCACAGTGAACAAAAGCTGAAAGCTGCAGGGTCACCTGCAGCACACAGAAACAGATGCCCTGCAGTAGGAAGTCCTTGCTGGGACAGAGCTAGGGCAGCCAGAGAGAATTTACAGCAAATGACAATGAGAGCTTTAGGTGTGAGCAAGGCCCTTCCTTGGTTTTAAGCCTCTGTTCTAGAGACTTGATATCTCAGAGGAATGGAAAAAGTAGGTTACCTTTTTGTTCAACTCGGTACATATTTTTCCCAGTATTGCAACATCACATGTTTCTCAGCTTTAACTGTTAATAAATGATCAAAAAAAAACAAAACAATTACCATTTCCAGAACCATTTATATGGACAGATTAGTTTCAGAGAATCATAGATTGACTTCTGTTGGAAGAGACCTTAAAGATCATCTAATTCCAACCCCTCTGTTTCCACCTCCTGTATAATGATAGTGAGAGTTGCACTGGTCAAGAATGTTTCGCAATTGAAAGAATATAATTTTGCATGTTTCAAGACATAAACCAGCAATTGAATGGGAATACAAAGAAATGTAAGCAGGTTTACACATTGCCATCTATACAGGATTTTTTGCATGGTCATCTGAAACATGTCGGTTGGAACGGGGATGTGATACTTGATTAGATTGCCCACATTCCTCCTGCATTACTGTTACTGGACTCCATTCCCAACAGTCTTATCAGCAAAATCAATACAGAGTGCAAATTTGTGCCTATGGTGACCAGATGTAATTACAGTGGGATTTCTTGCTGCTTTTGTTTTGACTGAAGTTGCTCATGGAATGAACCATCACAGTTCTTGCTAGACACATTTTTTTTAATGCTTATTGTGCCCAATAAAGAAAGCCAAAGGCACCTACAGCAAGGCACAAAAATTCCACAGAAATTAAATATGACTTTTATAAGTCTGTGTACAAAATTTCCCCGAGTCAGGTGGAAAAGAGAAGGAGAAACTGTTGTAAGAATGCTTCAGACTTATAGATCTTATGGTGACTGAGGAACTACTGTACAGTTCTTTTACTGATAGTTTTCTCTGTTCATTGCTGTCTGTAGTAGTGATCATCATCAAGTCTCTCTGACAATCATTTTGCTTTCTTTTCTCCCCTTAGGTTGCTGTGCTTCTCTCTTCATTGATGATGAAGAATGTCCAATTGGAATTACCTTGGATGACACGAAACCCGACGGATCTTTTCCTGCCATTATGGGGTTAGGAGCTTCTAGCATGTGTATTTGTTTTTGTATAAGGGAGCCAGAGAAGGAGGAAGAGATGGGAATGAGATTCATATCAGTGGTCCCCACAGATTCTAAAGAATCTGCCAAGTAGAGGAGCTGTAGTTTGGACAAACAGATGAGAAAATATGGAACAGCATTTATTGGCTTTTAAAATAAGGTTAAGCTAATATGAACAAACAATTTTTACAAATATTTTCACTGTAATCTGAGGAGAAACTTCTCCCCCCTGCCCCCACCCAAAAAGCCAATATAAATGTCAGGCAACTAAATGTGAAGTATTTGGCAAGACAGCTTGCCAGTTCTACAGAGCTGCACATGTTTATGGGCATATTCAAAACTTAACAATTTCTGCCCTGAGAGCAATAAACCTCCTCCAGACCTCAAAAGGCAAATGATTTCATGCTGTCTTCTTGTGGACTTCTCCATGCAACTTCTGTGTAGAAATCTACTTCATCCCCTGCTTATCTCCACTGAAGTCAGAGAAGCTAATCACCAAATCTGTTCCCTTCAAGCTGAGAGAATATCAGGCCCAATTCTTACAAGATTGGCCATGGTCCTGTCAGAGCAGCAGGCACTTATCAGTGCCAGTCAGTGGGGGCAGTGGTATGGCAAACTGCCTGTAAGGCATCGAAATCACAAGAAAACTCAGTCTCAGACCTTTTGGATGAGAACTAGGTGTAAGAAGGGAGCTGGTGCAAGCCGGTTTGTTAAATGCTGTCATTTCTCTCTGCTCAGTTTGCGGATAACTTTGCTCTCCTGAATCAGTGGGGATGAAGAGCTCATTCCAGAGGAGAATGAGGCCAGTGCTGGCAGCTTTGGAAACATGCCTACAATCTGCAGCTTTCTCAGCTGGTAGCTGCCATGCAGTCCTCTCTGCATGCCCCCTGGGAACACTTGCCCTCCATTCAATTAACTCCGCAGGGTATCCCACACAGGCCTTTCGCCCCTGTGACCTGTAATTACTAAGTGATGTCATACAGTGAAAAGCTCTCAAGCCCATTACATACCATTAGAATGCTTGACCCATCTTTTTTTAGAGTCATTTCAAGCAAGAGCTTACAAATCAGCTGGAGTGCTGACACTGTGATATTTATATGCCATATTTTTCTTTTTCAGTTTCATCCTTACCAGGAAGGCTGTTAAACTGGCCAGTCTCAGTAAGGAGGAGAGGTAAGAGTTCAGAAACAGTAAATACTTCAGATATGGGATACTTCTTGGAGAGGCTTCATTGTGACCTTCCAGTACTTGAAGGGAGCCTACAAGCAGGAGGGGGGACCAAATTTATACACCATCTGGTAGTGATAGGATTAAGGGGAATGGCTTTAAGTGAAAAGAGGGGAGATATGGGCTAGATGTTGGGGAAATTCTTTCCCCAGAGGGCGGTGAGGCGCTGGCACAGCTGCCCAGAGAAGCTGTGGTGCCCCATCCCTGGAGGCATTCAAGGCCAGGTTGGATGGGGCCCTGGGCAGCCTGAGCTGGTGTGGGGCAGCCCTGCCCATGGCAGAGGTTGGGTGGGCTTTGAGGTCCTCTCCAGCTCAAACCATCCTGTGATTCTATAATATGATTCTGCAATGCTTCTCCACAGAAGTGTATGTGGTTTATTTGTGCATGTGTATATACACACATGATCAGTGCAACTGCCAATGCTGGAAACTAGAGTGAAGGTATAGCTTTCAGGTCTAGACAGTAATGCTGATATCATCCAATTGTGGATATTTCTGAGCTTCCACATCCTGCTCCTCCACATTTCTCACACTGCATCCCCACTGCATCCCCCCATCTCACACTTATCCCCAGGGATAAATGGAGCTCTGATGTACAAAGGTTTGCTTATCCTTCACATTTAGATTGTGCACCAGGAGTTTTAAACCTCCATGTTTACAACAGTATGATTTCTTCATTAGTCTCTGAAGTGAACACAATATGGTCTAAATGTGATTTTAGTTTATGTGCAAGTGAAAGAGGAATTCTGCTTAAGAATGTGAGTAGTACTCTCCAGCTCATATTTTGTTCTCAGCTATAGTAAATCTGTAAGGATTTCATTGATTTATATTACGTCTCTTCTGGTCTTACACCAGTGAACATGAGAACAAATTGTCTCTGCATCCTAGAATAACTGTATCAAGATTTATTTTTTAGAGCTCTTTGCCAAAATTGGCCTTCATTTTCCATTCCAGGGTCCATTTGGATGTCACATTTATGCATCAGCATTTGAATATGCACACTAAGATAAGAACTGGAAATCAGACTTAAAAGCAAAGCAAAACCCAGCTTTCTTTCCAATGTATTGCAATGTGTACAGTTGTTTGGTTTTTTTTATAACAAGAGCAATAGCTGAGAGGTTTTTACCCCCCCCTTTTTTTTTCCCCAAATGCTTTTATTTTCATATAGGAAGAAGAAAATCTGTGAGTCATATGCCAAGGCAATGCAGATGGAAGAGGCTTTACATGTAAGAAATTAATACCCATTTTCACCTCTGTTGTAGAGTAACGTTGTTTTTTGTTGTTGTTCTGGAGGATGAAGTCAAAATTCCTGGTACCCAAAATTTGGTGTTGTACTATAGACTCTACAATGCCAAGGGGAAGGTAGAAGCATCTACTACAGGAAAAAAAGACCTGGCAGTCTCATTCTTTGCAAGAATGAGGAGGAGTGTGGTTTGATTTGCCCTATCATTTCCACATGGGAATCTACTGCTTCTCTAAAGATGCAAATGTTTATTGTGTGTACGTGGATAGCATTAATCAGATGACATGATATGGCATCCTTAACCTGTTCTTTTCCCTTCTTCAAAGGAAACTTGTTTTTTATCTTTATTTCCAGTTTCTTTGCCACTGTTTCACTGTCTAATGTTTGCTAATACTTACAGCCAGTGCATTATGAAGAGAAGAACTGGACTATGGAGCAGTATTCAGGGGGCTGTTACACGGCCTACTTCCCGCCTGGCATAATGTATTCATATGGAAGGTAAAACAAAATACTTTTGTAGCTCATGTACAATGATCTATTTTATGCAAAAAAACTTGGGGCATATTTAGCACAATAGGGGACTTCCAACCCTCTTTGCTCTCCCCTACGTGCCAGCTAATGAGTCTTGCTTTTGACTTTTAATAAGAGCAGAGTTTCTCTTGTGTTTTTCAAGGAAACAAAGCACAGTCACGAAAAGACCTGCCAGAGCTATAAAACCTTTCCACAGTAGTCTAGTTATAGTATCGACCTCTGTGCACTATTTGCCTATTTGCATTATAATTTGTAATGCTTTCCAAGGCCTCGAGAGCATGAGGCCTCCTCCTTAGACTGAGGAGGAGTCTCCACTGACTGTGCAGGCGGAGCATGGAGTTCTGACAAAGCCTATTGAGTTACATCTCCAGGGGAAGACACAAAACCCTTACAGAAAAACTCATTCTCTCCTCCCACTCAGCAAAGCCTGCAGTATCCTCCCCACACAGAACTGCTGTATTCATAAAGGGTCATAGTAGATAACAGTGATTAACATTTGCTGTATCACTGAAAAGCCTATGGAAAGCACAATTCCGTGTCTATTAGAAACAACCAGGCAAATAGCATATCCATTACCAAACACCAAACGACAGCGTGAGCTCTTTAGCATGTTCTCCTCAAACTGACTGCCCACTGTGGAGCTACACCTGACCTCCGTCCAAGATGTGAGTGGGAAGGAGTCATCCCATGCACAGACTCTTCTGTAGCAATTTCTCTGAACACTTTGTGTTCAGATGTAGCGGTGGGTGAGGTCTCTTATCCACAGTTGGATGAGAAAGGGAGTTCATTCCCTACATATGGGTTGAGCGAGATGCTTGTGCAGCTTTGCATGGCTGATAAGCTGGCTTATGACTCTGTTCAGGGTCGGATGCAACTCCCTGAATGCAGAGGCCTTCAGCTGCCAGCCTCTTTTGGCAAGCAACCAGGCAAGTCCAACCCCCAGAGAGAAGCTGATATTGGTGACCCACCACAGCAAAACCATAATTCACACCCCATTGTAATAGCAGGATAACGACAAAGCTGTCATGCACCTGCCAGCTGCACTACATTTTGGGAGGCCATTAGGATTATTTTTTATCCTAGCACTAAAATAAGGCTGATATTATTTTGCACAGAAGCTGGGCATACTGATTTATGCACTGGTTTTTCTCTCTCAGTTCTTGAGCATTGTTTACAGAAACAAGTTGGTGGTCCTGCAGGAACAGCTTATTGCACCATGTCTCCCTGCCCTGCTCTGCAGGAATGATGGAGAAACAAATTCAAATGCTTCATCAGTGCCAACAAATTGCTTTTAGAAGGATCATCGCCTTCTTATGACTTGTCATCTGACATTCTCCATTTGTTTTAAAGGATCATTCGCCAGCCCGTTGACAGAATCTACTTTGCTGGCACAGAGACGGCTACCCAATGGAGCGGGTACATGGAGGGGGCTGTACAGGCAGGAGAGAGAGCAGCCAGAGAGGTACAGCTACTGGTTTGCTTTGGACATCTCTTTTAAAAGGCTAAAAAGGGCTAAGTACAGCTTGGAGAGATCTGATTTGGTGTCTCACATACTGTGATTGTGCTGAGGTTGGTGGGATCAGATGGTGGAATCAGATAATCCCGAAAAAGAAAGTGAAACAAAGGCATTAAAAATAAAAAAGCCAAAACAACACTTCTTGAACTTAGTTACTGAATAAAATGCAGCCAAAGTCTTGCAACAATCTGAACATTACACAGCATATTGCCACACCAGAGATTTAAACTGAAGCTCATGCTGTATTCCCCATGCTTACAGAAACAAGCCCTCCAACCTGTTACGGCCCCTAGATATACCAGCATGCTTTCTATCTAATTAATCATGGTACGTTTTGCAAGCAGTTTCAGTCATCAGAAATGTTTGCAGTTATTTCCTATGAAACAATCTAGAAATCTGAGCATTTTTTTGATTTTTGATTCATCCCTTCTCCTTTCACCAGAGAGAACAGTGATCTTGGCTTTATGAATCCATAATGGGTGCTTCTGATAATGTTTAAATATCCTTAGAATGACACACATTGGGCTGGGTTCCAAGTCAGTAAAATCTCTACAACTGTTTGGAAGGAGGGAAAAAACGCACATTAAAAGGATATATATTACAGTTACA
Source organism: Bambusicola thoracicus (assembly GCA_002909625.1). NCBI lineage: Eukaryota > Metazoa > Chordata > Aves > Galliformes > Phasianidae > Bambusicola > Bambusicola thoracicus. The sequence continues at coordinate 36,372 of PPHD01000123.1, forward strand.
GCTGCTATGTGGTAGAGCCACAGTTCTGTTAAATAATGGAAAATCAACCCCTTGCTTCCCTTTGACAGTGTAATGTTCGCCTTATAATCTTCATTATGTGCTTGAGTCTCTGCATTTCTCATTTCTCCATGCCTGAGTAGCTGTTATAACAACAGTTAGCTTTCCCTTCTGGAGACATTCACTTGTGCCCAAGAACCTCCATGATTGTTGAAATCAATTTGTTGTAAAAAAAAAAAAAAAAAAAAACAATACAAAACAAAACCCTGAAGACCAGAATGCTTTCATTCTGTGACAACTTCATGTTTGAAAAGTTAATTTTTTAAGTTCTACTTTGAAATAAGCTCCACCTAAACATGCACCTTTCCCAACTCCAAGAGGTTGACCGATTTGTTAGACTGAATTCATGTTTATGATATTAGGGCCTGGGACGTGGGAGCTTACNTTCATAATGGTGCAATTTGAAAGTCCCAGACTTGAATCTCTCCTCTTCCTCATTTGTGATTCAAGAAGCATCATTCCCAACAGGCTTTGTGTCCCGAGTGCATGGCACCATGCTATTTCTCAAACTGCTGTGTGAGAAAGCACTTGTAGTCAGAAAAAGAAGAACAAAGCCAAAACACAACATCTGGGAAAACTGTATGTCTTTTGGATTGGCCTACTTTTTGCAGATGGGACAAGAGAGTCTGTGGAACTTTCCTTTTATCCTTAAAACATTGGTAGGCACGTAGCCATTTGATGACCAGCAGTCCTGTTTTTACACAAACTACGGAGACTGCCTCTTTCTTTCATTACTGATATAAACAGAAATCACTATTCATTTTCTGGTTCAATCACTATTTGATTTTCTGGTCACGAGTTTGCTGTTTATCAGTGTCATCTTGCTCTGACTTGCTCTGTTTTCCTAAAACAGAAAGTAGTTGGTGTGCTTTTTCATTTTTCTCATGTTTATCTTTTCTAGATATTATATCATATGGGGAAGATCCCCAAGAATGAAATTTGGATGCCAGAGCCAGAGTCAAAGGTAAGCCTGACTTTCTTGTTGTAACCAGAGGATTGAGCCCTTTGGTCGATCTGCAGACTCTCTGTTGGTGACTCCTCTGCTAGGTTCTAATTACTTCACAGAATCACAGAATCATACAATGGCTTGGGTTGGAAGGGACCTCAAGGATCATGAATCTCCAACCCCCCATCACCAAAGGCAGGGCCACCAACCTCCCCATTTAATACTAGACCATGCTGCCCCAGGGCCCCAGCCAACCTGGCCTTGAAAACCTCCAGGAACGGGGCATTCACAACCTCTCTGGGCAGCCTGTTCCAGCACCTCGCCTCTCTCATAGTAAAGAACTTCCCCCTGACATCCAACCTAAATCTTCCCTCCTTCCCTTGCTTCACATGCTGATGATATCCATTTGTTCAACTCGTCCAAGGAATATCATTATCCCCATGTAAGAGATGGGCAACTGAGACCCATAGGTAGCTCTGCCTTCACTGTCCTGTGGCCTTACGGTTCAACAGAAGATGTGTTTCAGAATCCTGACCCACCTTCCCCACCTTATTCGGTCCTCAGGAAAAACTTGTGATATCCCTTGCCTACTGAGGGGCACCCCTGTGCAAGGATGGCATACAAATTTGCGATGCTTTCCATATATTTTTATTTTGATGTAGTCACCATCCTTGGAGGTTTCCAAGAAAAGCGTAGATGTGGCACAGAGTGACAAGATTTATTGGGATGGTAGTGATGGATTGATGGTTGGACTTGATGATCGGAGTGTTTTTTCCAACCTTAATGATTCTATGATTCTATGATTTGCTGTGTCCCCTTGCACGGTGAGGGAGAGCCTATGGTCATACAAATTTCTCTCTCCTTCAGGATGTCCCATCCCGACCATTCACCACCACCTTCTGGGAGAGGAACCTGCCATCTGCGCCAGGACTGCTCTGTCTACTTGGGTCTACTGTGTTCTTCACCTCTGTGGCTGCTGCAGTGCTGTTTGCCTCTAAAAGGGGACTATTACTTCGAAACTAGTGCAAATGAAATGTCCGGCCAAATCTGCATACTTGCTCTTCTTCCCTTTTACCAAATGAGGGTTGTTTTTGGAGACAAGTGACACGGACAACTGGAAAGTGCAAGAGGTGTTCTCCTTGTGATTTTCTTTGTAGTACCGTAATTAATGCGTTAAACCTAGTGCAATGGCTACCAGCAAAACAAAACTAAATCAACTGTGGGGGTATTTTTGAAAATTGCATTTTCTTTGTCCATTTGTTTTGATTGGACGTGTTTATATCAATGTTGTATTCCTAACAGAGGGAAGGCAAAGGAAAATCTTTCCGAAAAAGTGAAGAGCTCTTGGAATATGCAGTCATTTCCACTTTGCTGCTTTATCTTTTGTCACGAGTTAGTAGGTACCCTTATGTATTCACTTCAGTTAGTCATTCAGAATATTGGAGGTTTCTTCTATAGCATCCCTGCTGCACACCAGAGATTAGCATGCCAATCAGGCACAGAATTGTTAAATTAATTTCCAAAGGCATTTGATTAATTATTAATCATCACAATGTGAAACGTTACTATCAGCTGTATGAAAGAAGATAATTAGCATGAAGTGGATCGTTAAAGAGCGAGAGTGGAAGCGCACGTGGGCTTTGTTCTGCCCACAGCTGAGCAAGTAGCAACACTGCATGGCTGCAAAAGTCGTGTAGGGTAGTGAGCCTCACGCTTTGCAGCTCTTCCATGGAGCAGCTCTTGGCTGCTTCCTGGCCCAAGTGCAATTGAACCAGCCTGGTCACTGGCTGTTAATGTGGAGTGAAGTGAATTTGCAAAGCTGAAGCCCTTCTGACTTGCAGCACATGCTCACTGTTATGTTCAGAACGTCAGCAGTTTCCTGGCTCCCTGTCAATTTGCTGTCCCTCGTATTGCTCATAATCTGTACTGCCTTCCTACAATAAGGAGAAATATATTTGGGGCTTGAATTACTGCCTTGTAAATTACAGTAATTGGATGCATCTGCCTGTTCCGCTCTTATTATGTACATGACACACTTAAAATAATCACTTTAGTGTTAACTGAAGTCTGGGATATATGTTTCACAATGTACCGTCATTACGCGGTCTTTTTGCCGTGAAATGTGAGCACTGTATGTGTCCACAAACTCAATTGTCATTCAGCATCAGTGAAATGTGCCTTTCAATAGTCCTGAAACCTTGATAAGAAGATCTCTTCTATAAACTTTTGTTCATATTCTTTCTCTCGTGTCATTTTTGGTGAGTTTGTGGAAGGTGGTGTTTGTCTGCATCTGTATTAAATCACAGGGCATACCATATGCAGTAGCCACAAACAGGAACGCCCACCCAGCAAGATGGCTTCACTCCTCACCACCTCTTCCATCACATTCAAATGTCCTCTTACTTTTTTGCTGGGGAGGGTAAGAGTTGGGGCAAAAGTTTTGCAGACCCCATAATTTAATGAAGACCTATCTCAGCCCAGGTGCTGATGGGCTCAACAGAAGGTCTTTGCAGTGGGAAGGGGTTGCTCCGGTGGCCCTTTGTGATCATGCCCCTTTCAGGTGAGAGCAGATGTTCTTGGTGACAGTGTTGATCACAACACCCATTCCAGAATACTCACCCACATTTGTATTTATGTTGGTTAGAGCCAGTCGCTTTGTTGCTGACTCAAAACTTCTGAATTTTTCAGCCATAAACAGCCTCTTTGCACATGTACAAAGGAGACCCAGAGTAATCTGCCGTATACCCATGGGCCAGCACCCTTCAGCTTCACTTTTCACCTCGCTCATGCACGTTCCCATTGCAATTTGCTTGGGTTTAGGTTTGCCTTCGCAAACTACCTAAACTAGAGGCAAACAGGGCCAGGTACAATGTTGTTCACTGCATGGGGAAGAGGCACTTCTCACTGCAAGTGGGAGCAACAATCAGCAAACAAAGGAGGGTGATTAAAAGTGGCATCTCTGAAACTTGTGCAGCTCCCAGGCACTGTGCTTCTATAGGAGAGGGCAGTGTTTGTGGGTGTCTGAAATGACCAACTAGTTTCCATTCTGCTACTGTGCCTCTTTTGACTATCAGAACAATTCTCCTTTTTAGACATTTAATGTCTGGCTTAAATATTTAACAGACAGGCATCTTTTTTAAACCAATCTTGAAAGAGAATGGAACAGAGTTTAGCACCACTGACAGCTCTCAAAGAAGCAAGCCACTGCCATCATGAAAAAGGCTGAAACAGTACGAACACTTCTTTCCACTGGGAACGGAGCAGAGTCCTCACCAGGCCACAGGGTGGAAAAGCCTTTGCTGACCCCATCAGAGGTTGGGGTTTAGCTTTATGGACCATTTGCTAGTTGGAGAGCCCTGCACCCCCTGGCAGAAGTAGGGGATGCTCTGTTTTCTCAAAGTGAGGGGTGAAGTGGGAGAGGTGGGCACCAGTGAGGTGGCCAAGGTCCACACTAAGTCCATCAGCATCTTGATGAGAACTGAACTGCATGTACAGGGCAGGTGCAGGCAGCATCCCTCTGTCTGTACTCCCTATACTGGGCAAGAAGAAGGTCTGACCAGGTTCGCCTGGGATGCTAATGGCAGAACATCCAGTCTTAGAGACTACGCTGAGCAAACAAGTGGTTGCAGCCTTCAGCCTGGTCCCATTAATGATAGTTTATCAGCAATACTTCCCAGTTCATGTTTGATCCAACCTCCAGTTTCATGCTGTTTTATCCTCTTTTTCCCAGAACCAAGGATACCTCCAACCATAGGAACAAATTAGCATCACATTGTTGAACAAAAATACCACACAGAGGGATGTACTAGTTAACCTATCACAACGTGTAGGTTTCTATCCTGCTGGTGCCCACACGCTATTGATCAGGTTTGCTGCCTAACAGCATGTGCTTTTCTCCGGCCAGGAATCATGCCAGGACAAGCTGGATCCTGGTTTTATGTTCTTTGTACAGAGTACAGCTCCCATTTCTTAACAGCAGCACCAACAAATAGAAAAATGAACAAATCCAGTGAGTCCTTTTCTACGGAAAAATAATTGTAGTTGGCTATCCTCTTTTGCTTCTAGGCTTTTCTACAGAGATGTTTAAAACAACCAGTTTTGCTTTGTAAATGTTCCCTGCATAGTTGCTTTCTACACACACACAGAAAGCAAATTGCACCTTGGAGAAAACCCAGAAAGGGAAATTAAATGTGCGCATTGATAGTGAACTGCAACTTTTTCTTTGCCTACTGAGCTCCCACACTTAGCAATCAATGTTTCATTTCCAGTTTCATTTACTGTTCTGCTCTTTATTTGTAGCACTTGGCTTCCGAGTTTCTGTTCTCTGTCTGTGTGTCTCTTTCTCTCTTTTTACAATTTTTTTGGGCCCTATCTTATGTAGCAGAGACAGAATAACCTGGGATACATAGGAGTAGCAGGGAATCACAATCACAGATTTACAGAATGGCTTAAGTGGGAAGGAAACTTAATCCCCATCCAGTTCCAACACCCATAAACCATAAGCTTCTCTAGGCAGTCTATGCCAGGGCCCCACTGCCCTCTGGGTAAAGAATTTCCTCCTAACATCTGACCTAAATCTCCCCTTTTTTAGTTGAAAGCCATTCTCTCTTGTCCTATAAGACCATGTAAAAAATCAACCCACTCCTGCATATTTTCTTTGGGGAAAAAAAAAAAGTTTCCCAAGAATGAGCACATTACTTGTTAAAGGAAAAAGCTCCACTGCTATTCCCAGTGAAAAAAGATAACTCCTCCGTCTGGGGCTGAAAATGAAAATGAAGGAAAGGATGTAATTATTACTTTTGCTAGGATTTTAATTTCTACTGCCACGCCACTCACTTGAAAACTCAGTTATAGCCTGAGCACCATCATTTTCATCTGAATACGAGGTAAATCCAGTCCAGAGGTTAGAAAACAGGAGGAGGGAAACAACTCCTTGTACACAGCAGCTTCTGACAGCAGTGCCCAAGCCTATGGCTGCCGTCTGTACAACACTACAGCATGATGGGGATTGGCACAGAAGTAAAGGCTGCCATCTTCTGGCAGAATGATTTTATCATCTCAGACAAAAGCTTAACACTTGGACTTGCACAAAGGTCTCTGGGCGTTTCTGTACTGATTCTTAACAGTCCTGGTGGGTAACCAAAATATATAATTCCAGAATCAAAACACTGAAACAAGTCCCCAGCTTCAAAACTTCCCCAGAAGGGGCAGCTTAAGTCTTTCCTGATGCTTGGCAGCATGAAGAGCCTGGAATAAAACTGTGAGCACAGATCTAAAAGTTCCTGAACACCTCCCTCCTCTGAAAAAGGATTTCTCTGAGGCATTTTGCTTTATCAAGATTGATAAATCTCTCTACAGTGACCTGAAGGGAGGCTGTAGTGAGGTGTGGGCCAGCCTCTTCTCCTCAAATTGCACCAGGGAGAGTCCAGGAGGGATATTAGGAAACATTTCTCCTCAGGAAGAGCGGTGAGGCAGTGGCACAGGCTGCCCAGGGAGGTGGTGGAGTCACCGTCCCTGGAGGTGTTCAAGAGCCGTGTGGATGTGGCACTGAAGGACATGGGCAGTGGGCATGGTGTGATGGGCTGCCGGTGCGTCTTGATGATCTTAGAGGTCTTTTCCAACCTTAATGATTCTATTATTCTATAGAAACATCGATTCAAATGTGCCATCTCCAAGAAAGCACTCTGGCCAAGCTCCAGCTCATAAAGAAACGATTGGAAAATAACAGACTTTTTAATTTAGTTTAATATTCTCATTCCATTTGGGGCCGAACATGCTGAAGTAACATCTCTCCGTAATTTTGATTAGGTACAAGCACACATTTCGATTGTTTCAGATAATGAATGCACAGCCCGATGGAACTCAGCTCTGGAATAGTAGTTTCCACATCTGAAATTATAATGTAATTTCTGTTAAATGCAACACTGCTGTGCAAAGTGTTTTCTTACAACCTGGAGCATATGCAAATTGTTAGCAAGCAGCCTGAGAGCTGACAAGAATGTCTCAGTGCATTACTAATGCCCTTTCCTCCTTTCCTTCCTACCTAAGCATTAGAGCATATACAAATGTGGGGTTGAATGCCAAGTGACAGTTGTGCAGGAGTAGACTGAGCTGCCTGACAAACCCACCGAGCCAAAGGTCAGTGATTCTGCTGGGTACCACTTTGTAGAATCATGGAATCATTTGAGTTGGAAAGGACCTTTAAAAGCCATCTGGTCCAACTCCCCTACAATGAACAGGGACACCTACAGCTACATCAGGTTGCTCAGAGCCCTGTTCAGCCTGACTTTGAATGTCTCCAGGGATGGAGCATCCATGGCCTCCCTGACCAACCTGTACCATTGCCTCACCACCCTCGCTGTAAAAAACTTCTTCCTTTTATACTGTCTGAATCTCCCCTGTTCTACCTTGAAACTATTTCCCCTTATCCTATCACTACAGACCCTGCTAAAGTCTGTCCCCTTCTTTCTTACAGCACCCTTTAGATACTGAAAGGCCGCTCTTGGGTCTCCCTGGAGCCTCTTCTTCTTCAGGATGAACAGCCCCAGCTCTCTCAGAGGTGTTCCATCCCGTGGATCATTTTTATGGCCCTCCCTTGGATGCGCTCAAACAGGTCCACATCTCTCCTGTACTGAGGACTGCCCATCTGGATGCAGTACTCCAGGTGAGGTCTCACCAGCACAGAGCAGAGGGACAGGATCACCTCCCTCGCCCCGCTGGCCACAATTCTTTGGATGCAGCCCAGGATACAGTTGGCTTTGTGTGCTGCAAGGGCACATTGCTAGCTTACGTTCCGCCTGCCATTCACCAGTATTACCCCTTGAGTACTTTTTGTCAGGACTGTGCTCCATCCTTACATTCCCCAGCTTGAGTGCTTCATCAAGTCTCTGCTGTTCTACAGTAATGGCATTGATGAGACCCCACAAAGATACAATTGGCTTTCAGTGACATTGCATCCATATGCAGATGAGACTGGACTGTATGACTCTGGCCCACTCTGCCATAAGTCAGGTAAACAGATCACTTGGAAATGGATGAGACTTTTTCCCCTGCAAAGCAGGAGTCTGGAGTCTACAGAACTTGTTGATGCCGGATGAAATGGAGCTGGATAGGTGGCAATAATTTCACTAGAGCCGGTCCACTGCCGGGTGATTATAAAAATTCCTAACAGAAAATTGTTGCTTAGCAAAATCCAAACCTGAGTGAAAGTTTAATAGCCCATCACTTCTAAAGCAGAAGAGGTCTCCGTCATGTTCAGTGAAAGCACAGCAAGGCTAACTTTGATCTACAGTGGATGTAAGAGCTCAAAACAATTTTGCTTGCATCTCTTAGCAATGCCAGGAAAAATGGAAAAGCAGTGACAAGCCAGCACAGCACTGGGTAAGGACCCAATGGACAAGACCTTTAATGTGTATTTTAGAACTTATCATGGTTATTTAGAATTCTTTTTTGAGACTTTCCTAGCCCAGCTTCAGAATATATCATTGCTGCTGTCCATATAAATCATGCAAATGAACATCAGCTTGCAAGCCCAGCCCTCTTACACAGTTGTATTTTTGTACAGCTTAACTTAGCACTCAGCTGCTCACTGACTGCTTTTCCAGCAAGCACCACAAGTACCCAAACTTACTAGAATACCACGTCTTCATTTTCCTTTCCAATGACCAACAAAATCATTGCATAACCTTTCTGCATGAAGGACAGCAGTGCGCTGATATCCTATATGTGTAGCTACCTCTTAGCACACAGTGCATTAACTTGCATCAAAGAAGATTTACAGGACCTACAATATGCATTTCTCCAAAGCTGAATATCCCAACAAAGCAGTTAAGTGCCTAATTGTCATCAGCGTTTAGTGGGATGAGGAAGCTGCCTCATTTTATATGCAGAGCACATCTGTGCCACCTGCATGGGGCTGGTTGGTGACAGTCTCAGGAAGACCTGCAGCCTTCTGATGCAGCATCTGGAGGTGAGACGAGTTGCCCTCAGGAGTCTGAGTGGCACCAGACAACAGTTTCAGCTCCCAAATTGCTCTCTAGGAGGGCAGTTATCACCTGCTCCTTGAAAATATCTAGTTTTGCTGCTATCGATGTCTTTGTGGAAGATATTAGGCCTCCATAGGCCTCCTGTGGTCTGGCACAGGCTGAGGCCTCATCCCATCAAGCATTTGAAAAGCCATGATGCACTGCTGGTTCTGATACGTTTCTTCAGGGATATATGCTTTATAGTGCATACAGTGGATTAATGGAGTATATTTGCTTTCATGGTATTTGTGTTCCTACATAACTTGCCTGTAATTCTGATGGATCAGCCTACACATGCCTTCAATAGGTGGTGGTTAAGTTTTCTCCAGTACTTGCAGACTACCTCTCTCCAGCACCAATACAGAGCTGCTGGATGAAATTATACCCTTGTTTTAGCCTCTATTTTTTTCCATTTACTTATTTATTTACATCTACACCACACAGTATTTGGCATAAAGACTGTTTCTTCCCATGTTCAGATGGAGACACCCTAAATTCATCCATAGCAATAAAAAACACTTCTGAACTGTGAGACAGATGGCTACCTATATGTCAGGAAGAATTACAGCCAAATGCCATTCTCTTTCTTTGCAGAGCAAAGTTAAAGATATCTCGCTGGTTTCAGTACAAAATGTGAAATGTTATGTTACTAATACCCGCCATCACATCCAAATCTACAGGGAGGTTCTGGGTCTGCAAAAGAAAAGCCTCAGACATCAATGTGACATGACGATATTTATTGATTCTAATTAAGGTTAAAAAAAAGGTTCACAGCTGTCAGATAAAAATATCCACAGAGCCTACTGAAAAGGGAACTTAAGAAGGAAACCAAGGGAGACAGTCACCACAGAGGCACTTGAGAAAATGCTACAGTTATAAAAGGCACAGACTCATCACGCACACAGCATACGTATTCCTGCAAAGCAAAGTCACTTTTTTTTCTTTTTTTTCCATAATAGAAAGGCAAGCATCACTTCACATTGACCCGCACATGGTCACAAGAAACACACTAGAAGCAGCAGTCTATTACAGAGCCTAAACAATTTCACCGTAGAGATGCTTTGAAAGCAAGCCTGCTTTGGCCATCTCATTTTTATCTCTATTTAAGAATGGATGGTTAGATCAAAGTGATCTTAAGGTGGAGAAGTGAGAGAGAATGTGAATCTATTTAAACACAGGTCAGGTTTATTCATGAGCATTTGTAATTTGCAATTTAAGTGGGTTTGCTTCTTGCCTGAGAGCAGTGGCAGTTCTGTCATTTAATTCTTGGTCCCTTTTGCATCCAAGTACTTCTGTAGCACACACAGTTCCTTCTTCCTTAGAAATATTTATCTTTCATGTCTCAAAAAAAAAAATATATATATTATAAATTCTGGACATCTGTAAGACCTACCTAAGAGAGAAATATTCCCACTGAGGAAAGAGGGAGATTATTTTAATAGAAACCCCTGGCTTCTCCACCAGGTCTTGGGTTCCCATCATGGACAGTGCTTAGACATATACTTAAATGTGATTAATGTCTTTGTCTTGTTGACAGCAGATACGCTAACTGCAATCAAGATTTGCGTTGAGAAGAAAAACGTGCTAGTTAAAGGAAAGACAAGGGGCTACCTCAGACCACTCACTTCCTAGTTAGCATTGAACAGCCTGTACAATTAACTTCCAAGTACTTTGGTTAACATAGATTTTCATGCCACAACTCCATGTCCTGTGCAGTAAGCAATTACTATTACAACAGTCGACAAGCAAGTAAACTTTTTTTCCTTCTTTTTTTTTTTTTTTTGGCAAACTCTAAGATCCTTAAAATATATACAATTACACAACTTAGTTTGTAAGAGACAAATACAGCTATTTCCATGGTTGTGCCTATAATGCATCTTACTAAGCTGGTAAACTCCTGGAACCTTCATGATTAGCACATTTCTCATCAAATGTGCTAACAAGTTAAGAATATAGCATAGCACTACTGGTTGCCTGTTAAATCAGATGCAACCAGATGCAATCCCTCTCTTTGAGGGTTGGCATAAAAGAACTTTCAAGTGTAAGCTAGTGCTAACAGTCCCCTCTATCCATGTGAAAACAACTTCATTCTCTACCTGTATTTGTCATCACAGAGTTTTCTCATCACACTGACATACACAATGTGCCACATTCATTTCATGTGAAAGATGTTGAGGAAACACCAGCAAATGCTTCTTATCGCACAGTGGCAACAAGTTCCACAGCACAGTAGGAAGACGTGGCTATGGAGACAAAGAGACCAGTCCTAATACTTAGGTAATCTGGGAGGAAGAAGTCAAAGGCTTTGCAGTGCTAATAAATATGCAGCAAATCAGACCTGCCGGCTCTGTAAGTATTGACTAGAAACCTCAGGGGATCCAAACTTATGATTTTATGTCACTCTGAAATGCTTGGTGGTTTCTTTTGTTGTTGTTTTATTTTATGCATTTGTGTTTCATTTTAAAACCAAGAATGAGAAAGTTTTATACCAATATATACTTTTTTTTAAATGACCAACCTCATGAAAAGCTTTCATTGTTGTATAATTCAGTTCACATCACACCTAAATTTGTTTTTTCCTCGGGTTTTCTGCTCTTATGGCACAGAGCAATTTCTTGCTAGACTAGGAAAAAAAGTGTCAGATTCAGGAGAAAAAAAGAAAAATACACATTTTGCACATAAAGGAAAACAATTTGCCCTCATTAATCTCATAGATTTGCTCCCCTTTCCAGACATGCAGAGTACTTCTAGGGCAGAAATAGGACTTGAACTCCAGTGTTGGCACTGAAATGATCTGCAAAGGTAGCAGTTCTTTATACGTTCAGTATCTGTTCACTACCCAACACTTAGAAACACTGGGCAAGACTTCAAGAACATCTTCCCAGATTTAGGTTTCTACACTTATTTTCAGCCCGATAACCACCTGAGTTGCAAAAGCTCTGAACTCACACAGCTCCCATTCAGCTCTGAGTTTCTAATTCATTTCATAAATAATTCACAGAGAAAGAAAGCCCATGCAGAAACACTCTGTGGTAGGCAAATGTCCTAGCCAATTAGTGCTCGGTGCGATACAATGAGGAAGGCCGTATGTACAGTGCTGCACCGTTCTTCTGACTTAAAGATCTTTGTGGCGGAAAAGTTCCCCCATGCATTTTAAAAGGCTATTATGAGGATATTCATTTGTGATAAAATCCAAGTTGCTGCTCCACAAAGATTTTTAACTGGCACATCAGGATAAAAAAAAATGAAACCTAAGGGCCAGGAACCGATACACCGCTCACGAATATTACAGTTTTATAGGTAGTTGGGTGGATTTCCATGGGACTATTTGGAGAGCAAAGTACTACTCAGCACAAGCAAGGACATCAGGTGCTAACCCAGAAAGTCTGTATGAGACTGATGGTAAATTTCCTCTACTGTCTGTTCATTCCCCTTTGCTGAATATATTATTATACTTTATACTCCTCTTCAGAGCTTGTTACTGAAATGCAATTGGACTTTTTTATTATTATTATTCCGCAAATAAGTTACCACTGATAGAAGACAGGAGTGCAGCAAATGGACTCAGAAGAATTCCATCCAATTTTTCTCATGCACCATGCCAAATCCTTTTCCTAGTCATACCTCTGACTTTCTCTTTTGTCATGTACAGATGTTAAACAGTAGAAATACTGAGTTGGCAGGTTGTCATCTAAGGTAGTGCTGGGGTTGGTGGTATTGTTTCTCTTCTGACATTTTTTTCCCACTTGTTTCCTGCCCTTCTTCCCCCCTTTCTTTCTGTTTCACATTGTTGGAAAGGTACCAAGCTAGGAAGGGGAGAAGCACTAGTATGTGACTGTCTTACCCATGGTTCCCTTTGATCTTTTCATCATTTAGATCCCTGATTAGTCACCAGCAGCGCGCAGTCAGTACAACGCTGCACAGCAGGCAGAAGTGGAAGTGCTAATCACGTCAACATGGTTGTTAGGAGAGACTGGAACTCTGAATCAGCTGAGCTGTGTTGAGCATGAAGCAGTGCTGAGGGACAGATAAGGGTATTATTTGTTATGTTAAAGCTACATCTCTGAAGCCACTGTGCCCTACTAGGCAAGAGTTACCCTCAAGGTGTTCAAAGTATAAATTTAAGCAGATGAAAGAAAGGAAGGAGATAAGAAAAAGTGGTAAAAATGTTGTATGGACAGCTCTACAGCTTTCAGGGGTAAGCAGAAGTTAAGTTGTTCTCTTGCTATCTTGCAGTTCCCTTCAGGGAGCTGAAGAGGTAGGGGAGGCTTGGAGTCAGAAAGATGTCAGATGGTAACAAAGGTTCAAAATGCTTTGTCTGTATTATCACATTTAACCTATGGCCCCTAGTTCACACTCAGGCCCAACAGCCTGACCAGCCATGCTGCTCACTGCACTGGCTGTTGTCTGGAGCCTGTTGGTTTTCCAGGCCAAGAAGGATGTCTGATCCTGGACAGGGTGGACTCAGACGCAGATAGGAATCCTGAAATTCATCTGCATTGCAAAAAGCAGTAGAAACATTCTCCTTCAATATACTGTAGGACAATGACACCATTGGAAATACTAACAACCCAAGGCCGCACTTGCATAGCTGGGATGGATGCATTTAGACCACCATTTGAAAAGGTAGCCTGACTTCTTGTTTAAGTACTACCTGGACTCTGGACATTTGAGAGAGAAAAAGATAATCACTAAAAGGATTCTCACCAAAAATTTGCATTAACTAATCAATTATTCTTTAAGCTATGGATTTCTTTTCTCAGTCTACCACAAAGGAGTGCAGAAGTGTTTTTTGTTTGTTTGTTTTCAACTAAAGTTGGATGTGCCAAGAAGACTCATAATTCGGGGCCTGGTTATGATATATGTGTAAAAATCACTGGAAATCTTATGAAAACAAATATTATCAAGGCATTTGGTCACCTGTGTTCTGAGATCTGGATGAAAATCTCAAGGTGATAATTCTTGCAAGGTTTCTTAGAAATTCAACAACAACAAAATTACTGCTAGAAGGAGGCCTGGATTCAAGGGGCTTTTTTGAATATGGATCCCCTTCATTTACCCTCCCGTTTAGAGTCTTCTCTCTACTGTTTTCTCCTCTTCCCTAGTCTTGACTTGTCTTTGGAGGCAGGGAAGTACATGCCAAAAAAACCCCAGAGATAAAGAAAACTGTGACTGTGAGGCTTTGCACTGGCACATTTTTCAGTTTCGAACCAGCAGTCCCTTTCTGTAGGCAAATAACCCCGCAGCAGCCACAGAGGTGAAGAAAGTGGAAAACCCAATCAGCTTTAGCAGTCCCGGTACAGATGGCAAGTTTCTCTCCCAAAAGGTGGTTGTGATGGGCAAAGCTGGAACATCCTGTGGAGAGAAAACATCCATTACCAACATAACATCTTCACAATTAGGGGCAGGATACATATAAAAAGATTTTTGAGCAGAAACAGAACTGGGCTGAAGCCATTCATGTTATTAAGAAGTAAAGAGCATGAAAGTTTTCTACTCAGTTAAAAGGAATAGGAAGAAGCACATGAAAAAGATTAATCAACCAGTTAAGAAGTGCAATTCTTTCTGATCTGATGTTTCCGAATTGTTGGATGGATGACTTCTCTTAGTTTCTTGTATGTTCCTGCTAGAGAAGGGCAGTTTTGTTAAGTAAGAAAAGATTACTGTGGCCTTGGTTTACAAAGCTTAAAAAAAGCCACTATTTTTTTTTTTCTCATCCACAATACCAAAGATAAAATAACAATCCATTTAATCCACATAAAAACTTACAATCGATTCCGGTTCTGGCTTCCAAATTTCAGTGTCTGGGATTTTCTTCATAGCAAACAGTACCTGAAAGTAAATAGCATTTCCTAGTAAGCTCCACTTGTTATTTGAAGGGGGAAAAAGGCTGGCTTACAGTGTTTGTTTTAAAATAGCATGATTAAGACCACAACTCAGCACATAAATCTCTGTGTATTCAAACTTTAAAGAAAATGTGATCTTTTTATAACACATTTCTGGGGAGGCCAAGTATTTAATCAGATACTCCTCTTAGTAGAAAACAGAAAATATAAAAGAAGAAGCTCTCAGTGTTTAGTTGCTCCATGTCAGACAGCAGAACTTGATTAGTCTTATGTGACTAAAGTAATATGAATATGACTAAGAGTTAAGTATGCACTCACAGCAAAGTGAGGTGTGCATACACAGCTACAACAACAGCAACCAATATAGTCATGAGTGGTTTGTATTGTAAATTTTACCATGATGCAGGGAGAGGAACACAATCCTGTAATGAAATACCACCACTTTCAGCCAGAAAAAAAAGTATGATTAAAAAGGAAACCTTCACAATGAAAAAGTAACCGTTCATAGTATCAAAGACACCAGATACAAACAGGAAAGCAAAGATTGTCTGAATTGAGAGTAATAAAAGACAGCAAGATGAACTGCTACAGTAAAATGAAACGGAGGTGGTGATATTAATGTTTTTCCTATTCCAGTCACTTGTAGATTTAACAAGATTTGCTATGTTTTACAATGGGCTTTTATTCTAGACAAGATTCAGGAACACTGTCAACTTTTCAATAAAATAGAGTGGGAAACATCCCTGTATTGGATTTTAAACTTACTCTCCCTCCATAGGTAAATGAGGGAATGAAAAACATCACATTTTTACTGATCAAGCTCACTTACCAACTTCTCTGCTACCATCTGTGAAGGCTGTGCTGTAGTGAATATTCTTACATTAAAGAGGTCAAGAAGCACAATCTATGGGGGTTTTCAAAGAGCCTTTCCTAAGCATTCCAAGTCTAATGTTTCTTCATCCTTATTGCAGTCTATCCTCTTTTTCAGAATGTCTAAAAATGTTAATATTTAGGTCCCATTTTGCCTCCAACCAGAATATTTTTCATCTTCCACAGACTATTTGACAGCATCCCCAGCTTTGGGCTTGTGACTCTACCTCTCTTGCTGCTCTTTCTCCAGCCTGTATGGCCCCCTCCATGTATCCACTCCACTCGGTGGCTGTCTCAGTGCCAGCAAAGTAGATCTTGCCAATGGGCTGCCGAAGAATCCTTGAAGGAGAACAAGCAATAAATCACATCAGCCATATCAGATAAGACAACCAAACTTCTGGGTTAATATTAGAATAAATGTGTTTTAAATAATAGCAGTTACTTAGAGATATTAACTTCGGGTGAGTTGAGCTGGATGGGTAGTTGGCACTGTGAGGCGTTCCTTAAGTTAAACAAATCAGTGCTTATGTTTTCTAAACTTTCACATTGCAGTTCTTGCGGCACTATTTCTAGATGTGGGTTTAGTGCCTGTGTAGATGTAAAAGACAATTAGTTTGAGATGAGACTTTTTATATCTCATAATTTTATCCAATGTCTTAAATACCAGGGCTAGGTGATACTGGCTCTTCATACTTCACAGCGCAGCATTCTGAAATATATCTGCATAATATGTAAGTAACAACCAGGAAATAAAAGATCTTATGCTGTATTTTTCCATAATTCACAATTATTAGTGTCATTAAAGTTACTTTAAAAACTAAGGACTCCATATGTTCTTCATTACAACTGTTTTGTTGGTCTCCGTTTTTTTGTTGTTGTTGTTGTTGCTGTTTTGTTTTGCTTTTAATTACGAAAACGTATATTTTTTCAAGTAAACACTAAAAACTACATATCTGAAAGCCAATCACTGGTCTGAGCAGCAAACCCTTTTCTTCTTGGTAAATCTTATTTTCATGCAAAAATTTTTGCCCAAGAGGACTGTATACAATTGCACACTGATTAACGTTTTAAGCCTTGTCTGCTAACAGGAGCTGTCCAAAGAAATTACTAGAACGTCGTTGTTGATAGGAATTAACTCTCCACAAGTATTTACAAAAGACCAGCTAAAGATAGTCTGGAAATGGTTAACACTGATCTCAAATACCTAATGTCTGTTTTGAAAACAGATGCTGATTCCTAGTTCGCTTCCAAAAATCTACTCAGTTGCATTCACCAAGTAACAAAAAGGGGAAAAAGAAATAACAACAACAAAAAAAAACCCACTCAACAAACCCTAATGATACTGTACCCATCCATCATAAAGCCCAACTGAGACAAGCGGAAGGTTATAAGATCTGTGTAAAATATTCTCTAGCAATCTCGAAGGTATAAAGCCAACAGAGTGACAGAGGATTTATGACCCTTCCTGAGATTATTTATTAACTTGGTCTTATCTTGCTACTCCGAAGCCCACTATAAATAGACACTGTACCTTCCATACTGAGTCATTACGCCTGGCGGGAAGTAGGCTGTGTAGCAGCCTCCAGAATACTGCTCTTCACACCAGTTCTTCTCTTCATAATGCACTGGCTGTAAAACAGACATTAATTCACTCAAGGAAAGGATAAAGTTCCAGAGAAGCTAATAAGAGAACGGAGGAGACAGCAGTGAAAATAGCTTATGATTTGTTGCTTGACAATGCCTGACAAGATGAGCACATTTAACAAGTCTGTTAATGCAGTATGGATCAGGCACAATAAACCTTAATTTTAGACACCGCTAGCTGTTTAAAAAAATAGCCAATCTGAGCACTGCAGAAGATAATCCTCTTAATCTGTCAGTGTAAATTTATGCTCTGAGCACAAATTTATGCTTTGAGCCATGAAAAGCAAAATTAACCTCTGGTATAAACTGGTGTAATATTTGTAATATGTACACTGGATACAAACATATACTGTTAAAAAATGCAAAGTATGGTACTTGCATGGTTTGACATACAGTATCTCTATGTTTAAAGTGATGTAATCTTGAGATTGGTGTCTACAACATTTAACTCATGTAAAATTGCCCCTAAAGGATAACGGGCTTTGATCACATAACCTAAGTCTGAGATGACACAAATCGTATCAGTTATTTACCATTACAGAGAACAGAAGGGAAAGCAAAGACAAAAAGAAAAACATGTGTAGTAGTGGATCTTAGCAACTAGTAAGAGAGAAGAAACATTGTGCTCAACGTGAATCAGAACGGAATCTCAGAACTATTGATATTTATGGCGGTAAACACAATGAATCCCACCCTCAGCAATGCAGAGAATGAGAATATATTTGTCCTTTTAACTGCTTCGTGAAAGCATTCATATCCTCTCTGTCAAGTACAACACATGCCTCGCTGCAACATACTCTCCACTTCTCCACAGAGAGCAGCAAAGCCTCCTGTATCACGTGCCACTTCCCAAATAGTGCTGTGCCCCAGAGCACTGCTGCATTTCAGTCTCATTCTGCCCTTCCCAACTGCAACAATACTGATGAGAGATACCAAGACTTAGATTGTGTGCTTACATGTAAAGCTTCCTCTGATCCCAAAACTTTGGCATAGAGCTCACACAGCCTCGTCTTCCTGCAACAGAAAAACAACAAAAGGCTTCTGTGTAAGAAAAGAGAAAATACACTGCCCCTAAAATGTCCCAGTTTCAAGATAGCAAGTATAAGTATTTGCTCAAACTTGAGGTTCCACTTTTGGGATCTACTCTAATTGTTCAGACTCTGGAGCAGATCGCTTTAGAAATATCTTTCACTCAATAAACTTCTGTGCTGCATTAATGCCAGTTTTACCAGCAGTTATGCAAGCTGTTCCCTTAAGATAACTCTAGCAGCCCAAGTTCATATATTACCCAAAGGTCCTCCAGGCTGTCAGAAAAAA